>CM060708.1:104539999-104807874 GCA_030686995.1 Artemisia argyi | reverse complement strand
GGATTAGCAACTGGACGTACAGATGGTATAAACCACCCATCACGAACTAGTATATATCGTGGTGTCTCTTTTTACTTGCTTTATATACTTTGATTGTGATTTTGGTTGTTGTAATTGTTAAATAACCATTTGCTGATTTTTGAGGCTTGAAGTTGATAAATTTCGGTAGAGATCTAGTTGGGGTTTGATACTTCTGGGGAAAGTTCTTTGTGGTCTTAGTGGTTAAGTCGAATTGTGAGATTCTTTTGAGAGGTTTCCGAGGACGGAATACCGTTAGAGTAGCTCTTCTTTGCGAGCGTCGATCTTTGTACATATCGGTGGAGTGAAGTAGTAATGGTTTGTAATCCACCGAAAGGATTATACTTAGTAATAGTACGGTGTCGTGGATTAGCAACTGGACATACAAATGGTATAAACCCTCTATCCCGAACCAGTATATATCGTGGTGTCTCTTTACTTGTTTTATATACTTTGATTGTGATTGTGGTTGTTGTAATTGTTAAATAACCACTTGTTGATCTTTAAGGCTTGAAGTTGATAAATTTCGAAGAAGCCAAAAAACCGTATTCAACCCCCACCCCCTTTTGTTATTGATCCTTCGATAAAAAGATTCATTCTCTTCATAAAAAATCCTGGCGGTCTAATTTTATATCGCCAAGGAAAAACACCCGATGAGCACATTGAACTATCCATGTGGCTGAGAGCCCTCACAGCCCAGGCACAATGACACAATTATCAGGGGCGCGCTCTACTCACTGAGCTAATAGCCCGTCTCAACACCAAAACATATATTAAGGCAACACATTCAAGTAAACAGTTATATCCAACATACACTAAGATCCACATAACATTGACTACATCAAAGTAAACTCACATGATCTATTAGTGAGTTATTTTAAACTTAACACACAATACTCTCATAAGCTATACCATAAGAACTTATCAATATAACTGACAAACTCACTTGAAACATATATGTATTATGAAAATATAGAGTGCCATACCTAATAGCAACATCTAAAACTCTAAGTTAATGGGTTTAGTTCCATTTTTCAAAGCCAAACTCACATGCAAATTCTTATGATTCAAATAGTGTAAAAAAACATCTCAATTAAGAGACATTAAAACACAACAATCCTAATACAGTGGTTAAGCAGATCAATATAATCTAACTAATCTAATCCACAAAGTATATAATCTTACTCTATAAAAACCTTGTGAAGTTGTGGATACTTTATAATTAATTATAAACATGCAGATCAAAACTCAAGGCGATGCAGAAAAAAAATGGAGATCATAACCTGTTGTAGAGGTATTTTGGACAAGACAGTAGGTGATGGTGTTAGTAAGTTGAAATTTGGTCATGTACAACTTTTTTTTGGCAAATAAACATATTACAGTAGAAACTCGATAAATTAATACTCGATTATTTAATAAACTCTCTAAGATAATATTTTTTGCCGGTCCCGACTCGGGGATATGGTGCTAAATTAATAATTCGCTAAAATTATAAGATAATACATTTTTGATAATTTCTTTAGACCCCATATAAAATATAAATTAATAATTCCTTATATATAGCATATTACATTAATTATTTATGAAGGTTTCTTGAAAAATTACTCAATTGTCTTTTGTTTTTTTCACACCTTTAAGATGAGAAGCAATATTGTGTGTATGATTTGTTTGTGTTAACCTATTTTGATCTTGTATTTATATAGAAAATATTTTTAATGTCCATAAAGTGATACATTGAACACAAGAAGCATAATAAGATGGGAGATTGAAGGTTTCTTTCAAATTGGGTCGTTCATTTGATATACATGCATTGTATACAATAATTAAGTGGAAGCTTGAAAGGTGTTTGTAAACTAAGAGCATCCACTATGATAAACCTTTTACAAAGGTTTATACATTAATACATCAATAAATTTTAGACCTTTTGATTTTATAAACCTACATTCACTATGGTATAAACTTTTGCAAGTTTATAAAATGTCTTTTTTAACAAATGCATTAAATGTATTGAATTTATAAAGAGGTTCAAGAATTAGGACCTCTTCATGCCACATAGACATGAAATGAGTGTCCACTATGGTTGAAATAAATATAAACCTTTTCATCTTTTTTAAACCTTTTCATAAACCCACCATAGTGGATGCCCTAAGTATTCTACTATAAATTAATAAAATATTAATTAATATATAAATTAATAATTATTAATTTATCGATTAATTAATAACTCTTTTAATTAATAAATTTTGGTGATCCCAAGTGTATTATATTATAGAGTTTCTACTGTACATATTATGTACTTTAAATTTGTTTGCACTATATTATAACCAATGTAAGATAATTGGTAAACAATGAATAAGGGAATGGGACGAATTTAAAACAGTAGATGATGTTTTGCTACAAACCATACAACAAACATCTTAAACATACTTTGATAATAATATGTCAACATGAAACAATAATAAACCATATGCAAACGATAAACAATAACTCTTGCATTTCAGATATATCAATAGTTTGATATTTGATAAGTTTGGTAAACATTAAACAAGCTATTGGAGTAATACAAACTAAACAACTTAACACAAACTTTGGTTAAACAAAAGTTTTATTTTTTTGTGTCCTTACATTATTAACATGACTGTAAAACACAAAAGACTAAAAAAGTTAACGTACCACACACAATATAATGAAACACAGAATAATATCATAAAAGTAGCCCGCCCATTGAGCGAGTTAAACAACTAGTGTACAGATACAATACTACTAAAACATGGGCTAAGCCTGTAAGGCCCAAACATTCAAACATAATATACGACTAATAAAATCTACTCACAGTGTCCACCAATCTACTCACAATGTCAACCAATGTCATGTGGACCTCATAAATTTGTACCCACTAGAAGATCAAAAATCCACGCATGCATCAATTACTCTTGGATGGCAATATTCCCAAAATCCGTAAGGATCAATGGATCAATGACCAACGACAATAACACATAAGAGCTTTTATATTGAACGCACTAGGAAATAGTACAAGTGTTGCAAAACAAGGCCCACAAGGCCGATTAATCGCCGATTAGGTGTTACAAGGCCACTAACCTTTCCAATTTTTGTAAATCAGTCAAACAACTCGGTCAACCGTGGTCAACGACGGTTAATGACGGTCAATGGTGGTCAAGCTTATCCGAAACCTTCAAACCTTTCTAGAAATACCCAAAACTCGCCGTAAAATTTTTTAATAAGTTATACTTGTTGTTTATATCTATTTCAAGATGTTTTTTTAAGAAAAATCTTGTAAGTAATATCTAAAATTTGCCAGAAATACCTAAAACTTGTCGAAAATACAAAAAACTTGTCGAAAATGCCAATCCGATTAATCACCGATTAATCCCGCCTTGACCGATTACAAGCTATAGGGGGTCGACCACCCGACTACCGATTCACGATTTTTGCAACCTTAGGAAATACACAATCAAACTTTAACAAACCATTGTTTAGAAAATTTAACACCCTTTTTAAAATGATTCTCTTATATATACGTGAGATCGGTCCGGGATCGGACCGGACCGCCAGCCAAAAACCGAGACCGAATTAAGGTAAAAACCGAGACCGAGACCGAATATGGTTGGTCCGGTCCAAAAAGGCAAGATTTTCGGTTTTTTGGTCGGATCGGACCGAACCGAACCTACGACCCAAAAAGCCTAAACCGAGGACCGGACCAAATGTCGTCGGTCCGGTCTGGTCTCGATCGGTTCGTCGATCAGTTCGGTCCGTTCGGATCGTTTGCTCACCCTAATGTTATACAGCACTTATTTAAAACAACCCCATTATTCGCTATATTATGGTTAGTGTAATGGTGTGTCATTAAACTTTAATGACTTTTGATTGTACAGGATGAATAAAACACATCATAATATATGAGGTGAGATTAATAAAGAATATTTTAAAAAGGTAAAAAATAGGTAAATTATATCGATCAATTAAAAAAAGAAAAGAAAAACTATTTTCACATTTTCTGTTTAAAACAACATATTTTGAAAATGATAAATCTTCAAGCTATGAAAATTACATCATCGCGACGAGAATATGTTTATCATTTAGTAGACGGGCACTTTGATATAGTTTCGATTATTTTTTAGTGTTGAAATTTTCGCACAAAAATATTACATGTGATTTGTCAAATCACTTGTGATTTGTTATTTAAAAATCATGTGTTTTCATAAATCACATATCTAAAAATCACATGTGATTTTGGCCGGCTCCCAATGTCGAGTCAGAAACCTAAGTTAAAAAAAAAAAAAAAAAAAAAAAAAAAAAAAAAAAAACATGTGATTTCACTAGTCACATGTGATTATTAAAATAATAAATCACATGTAATTTTTCTTGTTGAAAATTAAAAAACAAAAAAAGTCGACGAAAATATATAGAAATGCATATCTTAAAAAAAATATTATATAATTTTAGTCGCGATAGTATAATTAATTTCACGTAACGATTAATGTTTTATTATATCTTTTAATTTAAATAACAAAAAATGATAAAAGTGATATATATATATATATATATATATATATATATATATATATATATATATATATATATATATATATATATATATATAAAATCTAGATCAAATAAGATCAATCTTAAAGTTGTAAAAATAAGATCCAACTAAAATCGGACAAGTGACACTCTCGTTAAAATTAAATTAAATTTTTTATTGAGTACAACTAAAATTGTTAAAGTTCCGATGGTTTTTCTTTTTTAAATTGACGAAACCAAAGTGATACACTTTGATTCGACATGTAATGTATCAGGTTAAGGTGACACACTTTGATTCGACATGTAAATTTATAGTTGTGTATCGCTAATCCAAACTCATGTATCAGTTGGTTATTAGTTGCTAAAATGTTAATTCGTATTAATACTTTATTTTATGTGTATTATTGCTAACATGGTTATTTATAAAATGGTTTTAATGGTTGTTTAGACTAGATCTTATTTTTGCAACTTTAAATTTGATCTCACATTAACCCTCCCATATATATATATATATATATATATATATATATATATATATATATATATATATATATATATATATATATTTTAATTTGATGAAAAAAATGAATGATCAAGATCCTCTCTTTGTTTTTAAGAAAAAATGTTGTCTTTACCACGAGCCATTTCCAATTAACAAGAATTAACTTTTCTCAATAATATATATGTAAAACATTAGACTTTCCCACCCCAATCAACTCCAGCCATATTGCTATATTGAGACTCAAAAAGGCAAGTGACTCTGCCTAAGTGTGTTGTGTACCCTTGTAGATACGATGCTAAATAGAATGGGATTCCTCCACATTCCAAGTGAATATTGCTCCACAATTTAATCTACACCCCAAATATGTCGAAGTCAATAGCCATTATATGGATGGATTTTGCTTTGAAAAATTGGCTTACTTAGCATGGCGAACTTTTGGTCTCGTTTATACCTAGGCAAGGCCATAGGTGCGTAGTGGTTTGACAAAGGGATTTGATAATTTTCTAAATAAGAGTATGGTCGTGGTCCCCCTAAAGTTATACAAAAGATACAAGAATCTTGATCGAGCGATTCTTTCATTAGGGAAGTAGCCAACTAGCCATAAGCTAAAAGCCTCGAGAAAAAAACCACAGGTTGTGACTAGTGGTAAAAATACCAGTCTTTCAAAAGTATGTCAAAGGTTCGAATCCAACGGGAAAAAACTAATCCTCTTGTGGCCACAGAGGTTCACATGTGTTGTCTTCGTGCTATCCTAAAAAGTAGTCACCCTTTAATTAGTCGGCTCACAATATCGAGTCGGAAAACCAGATAAAACAAAAAAGGGTCTTGAAAAAAATCAAAAGACGCCCTAATTTTCTTCCCCGCGTCTTTTCATTCATCATAAGGTTTAAAGATTATTTGGTAAATGTCAATTATATAACTCTTAGATTATATGTATTGGTCATCTTGATTATTTGTATTGCTTAAAAGTGTAGTAATATATCCGTTGTTGCTATGGATATATTAGATTTATGAACATAAATTAATAGTTGTGTGTTAGGATCGAACTCGAGATCACGGGATTGCACACTTTACGTATGTAAAGTAAATGGATAATAATTATATATAAATGTTATATTAATTACTAAAACATAAACACATACCGATCGTTAACATTTAACGGAAAAGGCAAACAACCGTTAGACGAATAAAAGAAAATGGACTATAGATGAAAATTGGAATGTCAAGAAGGCTCTAGAACCCCTTGTGGGTTGCATGGGCCGATCGGCCAAGGGGGATCCCACATCCCTTGGTGTGTCTTTTGCTCCAAGTTTTCTATCCTATATAAACACACAAGGATTCATGGTTTTCTCATAACTTGAATACATAATCTTGTGTGTGTTTTTCTCTCCTCTTCTCCTAGCAAAATTTTGACACCCCATTAAATTTTAAGGTAGTCGAAACTTTGTGTTCTCTAGTGTTTGTGTTTGTTTTACTTGCATAAATGTTTACTTGAAGTAGTACGTGTGTACACGATCGTGATTCAAACACATCATTGTTTGTTTCTTGGATTTATTCTTTGAATCCACATAAACCCTAATTAGGGTTCCTGAGTTTAAGATTTGCATCATTTGATTCTTGTTCGGGCTAGAATCACTACGGTACGTTTACTATTTATATTTGATTAATTAATTACATATTATATGGTCTTGTTATAATTGCTTCCGCTATGCTTACTTGATGTTATTGGTTTATTTATATGATTGTCATGATATTATAATTTCAACAGTGGCATTATGAGCCGTTATAATGTGTAATTAATTATTGAAACGCATAAAAATTGAATTTTGATTCATTTAATTACATGTTTTAGGGTTTTCATATTCCTAACCCCATATTTTATTTAGGTCGATTGACCTTATTAGATATTTAGGGTTTTGGTTTTGAATTTTAATATGATTAGAAACTCTAGGATGTCATGTAATTGGTTATGCATTTTAGTAAACAATCTTGGTGTAATATGTTAATTGTTAAGAATAATCCATAAAAAATGCATGTTTGCATGGATTTAATTGAGTGATGATTTAAATGGTTTAAATTGTATATATTAATTAATTGTTAAGTTATATCGAAACATGTAAATTTATTAATAGATGTCGAATTAGGGAAGACTCCAATATTAAGTAATCAATTACGTGCTATGTGGTGTTTGTTTAGTTTTGGCTTACGCAATAGATTTATCGATGTATGTGGATCTTTTTCCTTTGAAGAAGAAAGCCCCAATTGAATAAATACGTTATACACCTAGATTGATTATTAATAGGACCATTGAATAAAATTTGTATGTGGCTACATGTTTATACATATTTAATTGTTATGTTATGTATATGTTTATTTGGTTGTTTTATTTTTTATTATGTATTACTTGTTTTTGTTTATTATTATGTGAGACATGTTTATAAACGAAAAAGGGTAATTTTGAATAGAAAAATAATATGGACTAAATAAATGGTGAAATTGTTTTGGTTTTAAGAGTTTAAATTTTAAAGGATTGGTTGATTGATGTTTTTGTACATAGTGTGTGAAAGGCGGACCGAAAGTCGCCATACAATGTGCTTGTAGAGAGGGGTTATTAAAGACCATGCACCTACCGGTTCTCTACAACCGCTTGTGTGCCGATCTAGACCTACCTATATCACTATATTACGTACACTGTCATCTTAAGGGTGAATTTACCACAATTCCACAATGATTATCCGAAACACTAAGCCTTAGGGCTTAGGCAAAAGTACAATATAAGTGGAGGATAATTGTTGGTAATTCTTTAATTGGTGAACCTGATACCTCAATCAAAACTTTGCTATTTTACTCTTAGTAAATTGGTAATAAAATTGTTTTGTAAAACCAATGTTATGAAGTTGTATGCATGTTTCTTCATACATCATTTTGATTACGTACATCAAAATTAATACCCTTATAAAATTAAGTCAAATGCCATCTAATTAAGAACACTTGAAGTTGTAGTTTACGTCATGTGAGAGCTTTGCTAGATTGCAATGGAGAGGTAAATTTCACAATTTCAATGCTAGCAGATCAACTGATGTAATAGAGTTATTGGTTTGCCGTTTTTAAGTTAGACGACTTAAATTGAGTAGGAAGTGAGAACTTGGACTCAAGGCATTAGATGGGGATAAAACATGCTTACATTGCAAAAGGTTTTATGAATGTAAATCCCATAATGATCTAGGAATTGCAATATGATATTAGTAATTATTGTTCGACAATTACCTTGTTGAATACTATCATTATTAGCAGATCAACTGATGTAATGGTACTATGTCAATTAGGATCCTAGCTTTAAGAAAACACTAAGGTTTATATGAATATTTATCAATGGGTATTTTATTTTCTTAAAGATCTAATTATCGAAAATACTGAAATTGAATTTTGTAATTTGTTTTAATGTATTAATGCAACGTTCAAACCATAAACGCACTTTAGGCTTTGGTAAATTGATCTCGTTCTGTTTTCAAACAAATGTTTGATTAAGAAATATTTACTTAAAAGACAAAAAATGTCTTATTTCTATGAAAGAAGAGTGAGATACAATCCTATTTTTTTCATGAATGAAAAAGGATAATAGGAATATTAGATATGTCTAAATTCTAATATAACTCATAACAAATTTTTAATAGTTAAGAAAATTGCGCATCTTTTCCATAGGGATTTCATCATCCTCATTCGGTGATTAAATTCTTAATAACAAATATGATATTTGGTTAACAGAAAATTATGTATGACATTTTATGAGTTATTATAATTAGAAGCTAGACTAATTACCGCAAATGGTAAAAGACAAACTAATTTATTCATCTAGTTGTTTTGGCTATTAAAAAGGTGCTACATACATTGTAGGATGGTAGACCTATTAAGGAAGAAATTGCATGCCCAATTTTTTAAGTTAATAGCATTTGATAGATAGTCCATCATTTACGTAGTAGAATACACTCTTTAGTGAATAAGTAATTGTTACATATGTACATTCAAAGGTGTAGGAAAGTTAAAAGCACACTATTTTCTTTCACTAGATATGAAACATTTACAATGTTGTCAAATTCAGTGAGAGTATTGTGTACTTATTACTGAATAAGGAATTATTGTAATGATCTTTAATTCAGTGGGAGTTACAAGGTTTGACATCTTGGTAGCTAAAGATAATTACTTTCCAAGTGTAGACTATCACATCCCGTGATTTTCCCCATAATTAAAAACGTTTATTTATAAATTAATCTCTGTCATTACTTCTAATCACTATTTTTACAGGAAAATTTAAAATTTTCTTTATTATATAAATTGGTCGTTACAAACCTGTATTTTCAGAACATTTTTCAAATTTACTATTCACCAGTTACTATTCACCAAACACTATTCATCATTTCACTTTTCATCGTTTTTGGAGTCGGTTAGTAATATTGAGATGTTTTTCAAAATTTTTACTATTCACGAAATACAATTCACGAACCACTATTCGCTCCCGGACTCACGTAAACGTTTCACTAAATCTTAAATAAACTTTTATAATCATAATTTATTTTCCTAATCCAAATTTCATTCAAACGGACCCTTAATTATTTTCTAAGCCCAAATACTATCGTGGCCTGTTACTATTCATCAGCCCACACATTTCAAGCCAAAAATCCTTATAATTACTTTGTTAATACTCGACTAAACCAAGTCAAAAACGCTCCACGTACACTCTATTTCTACACACGACTCATGTATATTTTTACCCTACCTCATTTCTCACCTAGCCAACTCCAAGCATGCCGAATTTCAGTTTCCCATGTCGAATCTCACTATATTTTTACGAAACCAAGTGTTGGTCCACAAACAAGCCATACGATTTATTATATATTTCAAAACTAAACCATTTTAAACCCCGCTTGTTTCTTTGCACTTATAATAATAATCCTGGCATAAAATTCGTGTTTAAATATTAAATGTGGTCAACTATAACTAAGTAATACACGAGTTACAAATCGTCTACACAATAAAATGCTAGTCGACATACAATTTTATAATACAAAGATGTACTCCCACTTTCCATGCTCTCACAACTTCATAAAATATTCCTAGACCAAGTACTAGATGCATTTTGAAATGAAATCATAAGTACAATCGAAAATATATAATATACAAACTCACATTTTCCTTGGACAATTGCTTGTGTCGACATGTATAAAAATCACAAGGACAAGCCCCATGTTTCTAACTCTCTTACACACTCAGGCTCTGACACATGCAACCCATATTTTCTTTTCTTGCTTGTGTCAACATGCCAAAAACAAGGACAATAATTCCAACTTACAAAATCACTAACACACTCAACCGGTTCCATCATCTTTTGTTTTCTTCCTGTAGTCGACTAGCAAACCAAAGAACCACGTGAGACTTGCAATCTCATTTAAACTCCTCATGATATCTCACCATTTCATCTCGCTTTATACTCCAAAAACCACTATATGAAGAGCCATGCATACTGACAGTTCACTCACACACAAACAACTCCCTTCTTCTCTTCTAAATTCATGAACAACAACTAGAACAAGAAACTTGGTTTTTACCTTGGGTTCGAGTCACTTGATTAAGTGTTCTAAGTTGTTATAGCAATGGCACTCATACTTGGAGTTCTTGGGTTAAAGACTCCTTGGTTTCCTCCTCCTCTTCTGCTCGACACACCCATCCCTTTTCGTACGTACCCACACTCAAACTCTTCATATAACACTCCCCAGACCCCCTCTCGTTCCTGTGATTCTGTACGAGAAAAACTACAACAAGCAAACATACCCTCTTGATATTTTCCTTCTTTTGTTTCTTCCTAGTCGACACATATAAACCAAAGGAAACACAAACTTACAGACATACTCAACTCTCTTTTGTTTTCCATTGCCTTGTACGCCACCTCTCTTCATCCATTCCATCTAAATTATTCTTGTCAACCAGTGGCTCAACTAGCTCATAAAAGCCTCTACTTCTCCTCATTCATACGTACAAGTGCACACCTATACAACTTCACACTTTCATGTCGATCTCACTAATTGTTCTAAGTCCCTACATGTTGTTGTGTACGAAAAGATTGGCCAAGTTTTCCAAGGATTCAAGCCATGACTAGGGTCATTGGAACCTTGGTCTCACTTCCTTGGTTGGGTTGCTAAATGAGTAACACCAAACTCCATCCCACTACGAAACTCACGTCATGTTCTACCCACCCGAGTTAGTGTTGTAAGTTACATTCGAACCCATTTCATATATATATATATATATATATATATATATATATATATATATATATATATATATATATATATATATATATATATATATATATATATATATATATATATATATATATATATATATACTCTATATCTATTTTCATTACGATACACCTCCACATATTACATTATCTACTATTTCCTGAGCTCTCGTGATCGTTTTTGGGTATGAATGTGAAATCACAATACCTTGTGTGGCTATGCATGAAGTGACAAAAGAAAATTATATATATATATATAACTAAATGCATAAGCTTAACATGAACGCGTAATAAGTTTGAAATGAGAACATTTGAACGTAAAGCATAACTAGATTTCATGCTCGATGTACTACTGATATGGAATTTATAACCAACTTTAAACTGTCAAAATCTTGCTATATACATTAAATGACGACTAGTAACACAAAAGGAGCCTTAGCTCAGTTGGTTGTGTCGTTTGTGTTGTAAGCGAGAGGCCCTTTGTTCAAATCCTGCCTAGGGCAGTTTTTATTATTTTTGCCATCTTTGAAACTTTAGCCTTTTGGCAGCTTTAATCCTTCATTTTCAAACACTTGCCACTTTTCTTAAAACCTTTATAAATTGAAACTTATATAAAATGTGACAATACCAACCCCTCCAATTCAAGTAATTTGTCACTTTCTTTAAAAGCTATTATAAGTTATATAACTTATATAAATTATTACATTTTCAACCCCTCAACTTTAACTCAATTGACATTTTTCTAAAAAATTTTATAAGCTAATAAACTTACGTTATTTTACCACCGTTCGTCTAAATAAATATGTTTAAGACTTATTTTATTTGGCAATCACATCAACGTAAACTATAAAAATATGGTTCTTATATATTATTTAACCACGACTATAATAAACATATAATATTTTAAGAATATATTTTAACACTTTAAACGGCTCGGGTTCCACACTAAGGACGCTTCCAAAAATCATTCTCATACTCTCACTCGCACTTATTTTCATCATTCCTAGTATCACTTAAGGTGAGTTCATAGCCTCGCTTTTACTTATTTAAACATTTTATAAACCTCGCGAGGGGGATACATGCTCAACTACTTGCTTTTACTTTCTCAAATACTCTAAACTTTTTACTGTGAGTTCTTAGCCCCGTTTTTATAAATGTTTTGGGGCAGATACATGCTCAACTACTACTTTTACTTTCATAAGTATTTTAAACTATTTACAAATTACTGTGGGACCATAGCCCACCATTTTATACATTTTATATCTCATGAAGAGATAACTGCTATAAACATGTTTACAAGTAACTTTTCAACTGTATGCTATATCTGATTTTTATTTCCTAAGTTTACTATTGCCAAAAGTCCCTCATATCATGAGCCTTAGTCACCCGTAGGGTGAACGTATATAATTGTGGATAGATCTATTAGGGATTGACAATCCCCGTTTGGGCGTTGGAGAAAACTACCAAACGCACTTTATTTGAAATCTAATAGGTTACTGGCAAGAACCTATCCCGAGGGCCTTGTTACTATTATCCATCATTTATGATGAGATCTGTTAATCGGATGAGTGTCATGAGGCTTAGGGAAATCAGGTTGTAGTGCTGTGGGCGTATAACAACGTAGCTCATTATTTTTATCAAATTACTAATTTGCGTTCACTATATAGCAGAAAATCATTATTTCTTGGCAAAAACAAACTATTTTGGTGTTGACCCAATTAGGGCAAACCAACAAACTATTTCATGTTAACTTTGATTTTGATAAATCAACTGCTTTTGACTATAAACACTATGGATTTTACTCACACTTTGATTTTGAAAATAAATCGTTTATTACAAATAGTATAAACTTACAAACTCTTTTGATTCTTGGAAATCAACTACTATACTTATAAACTCTATGAACTCACCAACCTTTGTGTTGACACTTTTAGCATGTGTTTATCTCAGGTCCATAATGAGCAAGGATGGTACGGAGGAGCACGGATTCTTACAAAGGCTATAAATTTAACTATCATTCGAAAACTTATTTAACAAACTTTAAAACCACTGGGACCTCATTTTGAAAACTCTGATATTTATAAAATTCGAATGATAAATGTTTTAAAATGAATAAATTGATAATCATTTTCTACTGAAAAACTGTGAGCTATGAAGTAACACCCAATCTTTATTCCGCTGCAAATATTTTAAAATTGGGGGTGTTACAGATTGGCATCAGAGCTTTGGTTATAGCGAAACAGATCTAATTTAGATCTGAACTATAACCGGTTTTTAGAAACAAAACATTTTACAACCTTTACGCTCTCCGTACCTTCCACATGCCATACGATTTTGGAACTTCTAGATAATTTATGCTACAAGCAACACTCTAGTATATTGATACATACTCATTAACTATTTCAAGTAGTATACAAATCCTTCCTAATTGTCTTACTCCCATCTTTATAGATGCGTATGACATACTCTTTCCATTTCCCCAAAAATCCGCGCATGAATTACCTTGTCGATCAGTATGGATGTTAAGTCAAAATCTTAAGATGATTTACAATGTCTTAATTTGAATGGATTGGGACGCCTTTTTATTCAAATCAAGAAATTGTACATCATTGAACCATAAGTCTATATTTCCTTAGTTACATGGTTTGGAACGCCTCTCTATGTAAATAACGAAATATAGATAAATCAGTTTAATTATATCTGAAATAACATGCATATGAAACCAAGAACCACTAAATTTCATTAGAAACCCCGTATATTAATACACAACGATACAATTAGCATTGGTAATGCTACTGTTACAAATATCACTAGGTAAGGCATAGAAAAACCAAATCGGTTGGCCTGCCAATATCCTATACGATAACACCACTATCCCTGCAAGATCAAGAATCATGACTGGATGTAGTACATCCAATATCCTATATGATAAAATCACACAAATGAAACGTTAGTGCATGATGCCATTATACGGTTTCAAAACAACGTTTCCATTGTACCACTACCTCTTACCCCCATATTTCATCCACACCAACAGCCAAAACCACAATTAGCACAAGAAGTGCTATAATCCAATCCAAAAACTCCAAATCTTCCTTTGGGATGTAAGCCAATAAGGTGTCTGCAACAACATACAAAATTATTAGAAAAGTATAGGTGTATGACATTTTAAAATCTTTGGATGAAAGAAATATGAGTAGTGAAAAGGAAAAAGTAGGATATGTAAGGCGGTAGCCGTAGACTACTATCCTACCCACAGACGTTCCCTATTCACTACACAAAGACAAAATGACTTTCATCATTCCCAAAGGCTGATAATCCGGCAATTTTACTCTACGTCCCTATCCAAAAATTCTCTTTGTAAAAATCTGTATCAACAAAACTCTTTGTTTAACGGGTAGGTTACCCGCATAGATTTTTATAATTCATGAGAAATATCTAAACGTGACAACGTAATGAGTTCTCTTCCAAGTTGTGTTCACAACATAAACGTTCAAACACCATAACTTATAAATTATGAACACGCCACATATGAATAACACCACTCGTGCGTTTTGACTCTTCAATCTCTTAAAGATTGTGAATTTCCCAACGATTTCTCAAAACTCTTAGACATTATTTTAACGATCCTAAACTATCTCATAACCGTATATGTCATGGAACGAGCGTTAAAACAATTCATACTCGCCAAACCATAACCACCCTTTTACTTTGGGCCTTTGGTCACAAATTGAGCCCGACGCTATTCAAACCCAAGACTTAAGTTTTACACCTAAGGTTAACCGACTAGTGCACGCCTACCTTGGATCACTCACCGAGTTATTTTCTTAACAACCTATCGATATTTTTCTCTCACATCTCGATTTAGCACACACCTATAAATCTTATGTGGCAAGACTTTTTCATTTACTCTATCATTCGATGGCCAAATTATCAACACAGTTCAGCTCGATTGTCACTGCTCCAACTAAACAAAAGATCATAATTTTTGCCTAAATATTTTTCCATTTGAACTCCAAAACAATTTCAGCAAACTCAAACAAACTCCCATCTAGTTATTTGGTCTTAATTCACGTTGATTGAGCCCTTTGTGGACTCAGCTATAATCAGAACAAACCAACTTTTCTGTTTTCATTCATCCCCAACAACTGCTATCAACCCCAAGAAACCAAATGAATTTTTAAACTATTACTCACCCCATCATAAGACATAATGACTTTCCATGCATATTTTTTTATCGGCTACAGAAACTTGGAACAAATCCTGTGTTGTCTCTTAAAAATATAATTAACAAGTTTTCCTTACAAAAACCGAAGTTTTCACAAACTCTCTCTAAAAAGTTTTCATTCAAACCCCCTGATAACAACAATCTTAGACCGGAATCCCGGGACGGGATTCATTTTAACGGATAGGTACTATCACATCCCGTGATTTTCTCCATAATTAAAAACATTAAATTATAAATTAATCTCTGTCATTACTTCTAATCACTATTTTTACAGGAAAATTTAAAATTTTCTTTATTATATAAATTGGTCGTTACAAACCTGTATTTTCAAAACATTTTTCAAATTTACTATTCACCGGTTACTATTCACCAAACACTATTCATCATTTCACTATTCATCGTTTTTGGAGTCGGTTAGTAATATTGAAATGTTTTTCAAAAGTTTTACTATTCACGAAATACTATTCACAAAACACTATTCGCTCCCGGACTCACGTAAACGTTTCACTAAATCTTAAATAAACTTTTATAATCATAATTTATTTTCCTAATCCAAATTTCATCCAAACGGACCCTTAATTATTTTCTAAACCCAAATACTATCGTGGCCTGTTACTATTCATCAGCCCACATATTTCAAGCCCAAAATCCTTATAATTACTTTGTTAATTCTCGACTAAACCAAGTCAAAAACGCTCCACGTACACTCTATTTCTACACACGACTCATGTATATTTTTACCCTACCTCATTTCTCACCTAGCCAACTCCAAGCATGCCGAATTTCAGTTTCCCATGTCGAGTCTCACTATATTTTTACGAAACCAAGTGTTGGTCCACAAACAAGCCATACGATTTATTATATATTTCAAAACTAAACCATTTTAAACCCCGCTTGTTTCTTTGCACTTATAATAATAATCCTGGCATAAAATTCGTGTTTAAATATTAAATGTGGTCAACTATAACTAAGTAATACACGAGTTACAAATCGTCTACACAATAAAATGCTAGTCGACATACAATTTTATAATACAAAGATGTACTCCCACTTTCCATGCTCTCACAACTTCATAAAATATTCCTAGACCAAGTACTAGATGCATTTTAAAATGAAATCATAGGTACAATCGAAAATATATAATATACAAACTCACATTTTCCTTGGACAATTGCTTGTGTCGACATGTATAAAAATCACAAGGACAAGCCCCATGTTTCTAACTCTCTTACACACTCAGGCTCTGACACATGCAACCCATATTTTCTTTTCTTGCTTGTGTCAACATGCCAAAAATAAGGACAATAATTCCAACTTACAAAATCACTAACACACTCAACCGGTTCCATCGTCTTTTGTTTTCTTCCTGTAGTCGACTAGCAAACCAAAGAACCACGTTGATACGTAGGGATCGCACCAGGCTTTACCTCTCAAGGAATCTTGAGAAGCTTACAACCCCCACCAGGCAGTGTACCTGATCGTTGTAGGAAATAGGGTTTGACGGCGTCAAGAACAAATTTGTGACGCCGTCATCTCGCCGCCAAAATACTTCTCGGACTGCCTTGATCTACTTTTGACGCCGTCATGTGTTATGTGTTTCCAGGCCGTCATGCATTTTACTCTTGACGCCCTACCTTCTGACGCCTTCAATTCTGTACTGGGTCGTCATGGAAATTACTTTTGACGCCGTCAGAAATTCCTTCTTAACGCCGTCACCTACTGTTTCCAGCAAGGAAAATTAAGACTTTGGCGTTTTCTTCACTTTTATACTCCAAAAACGTCCGAATTGCTTCCTTTTCCAGATTTCACTCCCAAAGTACCTAAAATCACAAAAGGAACGATTTAGGGCAATATTTGATCAAATAAATTCGAATTCGAGCTTAAATGACCCCCTAAAAGTGGTTCATTTTTCGCCTCATCATATACCCTTACACTTGAGATTTGCTTGTCCTCAAGCAAATGCGCTTTTATTCTAATCAAAATACAAGTTAGGGGTCATTTAACACTAATATAAAAGTAATTACAACAAATAATCGTTCCACTAAAGACCAATAGACAAGCACGGAGGTCATACACAAGCACCTCACAAATAGTGTTTAGATACTCACATCTCTCGGGTGTAATAAAGTATAAATTACAATATGGAAACGGAAGATATCTCTCACTACCTGTCATAGCAAAATAGATTACCATAGGCTTGGAAAAGGATCAAACCTCCACCACATGGCTTAAACACCTAGGATAAACTATCAAAGAGGTCTTTTAAAGGGTTGTAATGTTAGGTGTAGGGATATGAAATACACGGTTTTGTTGGATAAAAGAAGTTTTTACTGATGGCGAGCTAACAATCTTGATTAATTACATGTACAATGTGGCGTTGCTAAGCCAAGACTAGACTCGACTTAAGCTAATAAATAAAAAATAACAAAAACATAAAATGAACATAGAATAAAAAGGGATGGTAGTCCGTATGTTTTTTCTCTTTTCTCTTTTTCTATTTTTTTTTCTTTTTCTTGATTTTTTCGATTTTTTTTTTTTTTTTTTTTTTTTTTTTTTTTTTGGCATACACTCTTACCCTACCATCTAAAATAATACATCATAGGGGATGAACACTCCCCTTACACTTGAATTTTTACATACTTTACAATAAACTAATCTAATGACTCGAATTAAGAAAAACAAAACACTTGAAGTACTTTTGAGATTAACGCACATATGGGGGTAATAAATGATGTTCTTCCCCATTACTCCATAAAATAAGTACTTACCCATGAGTCCCAATCGTCCCAAAACAACATGTACAAGGATATGACTCGACTTAGCAACCATGTAATCAATTAGAAAGTTAACTTAGGGTTTAACAAATAACAATAATGCACTAAAAATGAGCGCATACACGGAAGGCTAAGGCGATTTGGGTGTACATTTAAGTGGGGTGTAACAAATTCTTCCTTTAAGTAAGATGCTTAAAGTTAGAAACGAAAAGATAGGCTCGGAGGGGTGTACTAGGGGTATCGTGTACTAAAAGTGAGTACAACGCTAAGGTGTGGGAAAAATTAGTTGACTTTACTAGCCAAGTAATATGACTTAAATGGTCAAGTAATTATGATACGGGTTTAACACAAGGGTGATCCTAATGCCTCTTATCATGTAGTAAATCTTACTACACGAATGTAGTCTCACTAGCGGTCTCGGGATGCATCACTAACACAAGTTCTAGAATCTAAATGCTACCGGTACACTCATAAGCTCTAATAGTAAATGATTTTCCTATCAAATCTAAAGGCGAACCTCACATATTTGGGTGGAAAATTTTTCTGAATATACGGTTATGTGCTAGTCATACAATCTCCTATCCATGAGACGCTTGCTATGGCTAAAGTTTCACTCCTAAATGTTGTAAAAAATTTTAAATTTGGCGCTAAAATTGCACTAACAAGTATTTCTCATAGTTTTATTACACATCTACCATCAAACAAAACAAACTCAAGCGAAAGTGCATATGTAAGGTATCATCTTTTTACCCTCCCCTTACACTTAAGATGAACATTGTCCCCAATGTTCAAGTAAAGAATGTAAAAGTGAAATAAGTAAAAAGAATGAAATCAAATACTCCCCTGATTCGCTTGGTATGGATAATAAGGTGACCAGGTTAAATCTTCCTCCAAGAAAATGAACAATCAAAGCTTCCCTTCCAGAATATAAATCATCTTCTTGTCATACATAACCTGTGAATCCTGAGAAAATAGATAAGACAACCTCGCATAAAATCGGTGGCAACCTATATAAGTTACTAAATCCTAGAAAACAAAATAAGATATAATGCTTGTAGAATGAAGTTTGCAGATTTCCTGGAGATTATAAAACTTAATAATTCACAAAAACCATAAGACTCCGTTAGAAAAACGAAACCGGTAAAATTTCCAGATTTTTACACGCGACGCCGTCAAGAGTTAACTCGTGACGCCGTCAGAAGTGACCTGCAGAAATTCTTATGTAAAGTTTTCGGAAAATTTCTGGAAAAAATTGGTCCTACTTCCTGGAAAATCATGCAAAACTTCATTATGACTCGATACAAGTATTTGACTATAACAAATACGAATACACATGTTCATTTAATATTGTGGAGAATCATGATCGGTTGTTCCATAAAAACATATTTGGGGTTTCCCCTTACACTTATCTTTTGCAAACATACTTTTAGGTGGAGTTAAGACTAGGCCAAAACAACAAAGTAAAGTATTTCCACTATTTAATTAAGAAACATGATCTACCAACAATAAAAATAAAGCATGCATACGGAAGCAAATAACAAACAAACAAAATAAAATCACACAAAACATGGGTTGCCTCCCAAGAAGCGCTTTTCTTTATTTACGAGTCTTGTAGCTAGACTCAAGGTCATGGGTTACTACGTGACCTCATCATTGGTTCCATTCTCTAGGTCGTCTTCTAAACCAGTTTTGTATTCCCGACCTAGTTGCAAGCATTCTTTGTAGAAATCAAGCATCCTATTCTTTACATACTCGACTCCTCTACGTCTATTCTCCTCATTCCTATAATAAGCCGCTTGCTTGTGTTCTTTTTCTATATTAGAGAGGAGGCGGTATTGCTTAATTTTGTAGGGCATTTGATAGGCAACCTCATCATTTTCTTCCTTCAATCTAACTATCCCTAGAGTCGGGTCATAACTCATCCTAGTGGCCTCAACAAATGGTTTTCCAAATATTACTTGGCTTAGGCAATCATCTATCACCGGACGAGTGTCTTCCACTATCAGAAAATCGATCTCATAGGTGAGATTACCTATAATCACATGCAATCCCCTCACTCTTCCTACAAAATTACTTATTAAATTCCTACTGGGCATCATCCTAAAATCAAGTTGTTTCTTCATCACCCAATTGTAATAAGTCCTAGTCATGATGTTTACGGGAGATCTCAGATCTATGTATGCTTTCCATATATGCATGTGCCCGATATTGCATGGTATGTTAATGTTAGAGGGGTCTCCCATTTTGATAAGGGGTGTGCCAAGGATATATGGTCTCTCGGGACTATCGAATAAATCCTTATGGTATTCCCGTTCTTCCTTGGTGGGCATCTTATCAAAGTGTTTCTCTATAATTTCTACTTCCTCTAATTCCTCTTCCTTTTTAACCTCAATTTCCCTACTTTCATCCCTAGTCTTGGTTTCTACTCCAACTTCATCCTTGTCACTTTCCTCTATTCCCTTATCTATCGGCCTAATGGTGACAACATTGACAAAGTGGACATGTTTGGATGATGAGGGGTCCTTAATTTGGATTCCGTTGTTGGTGTCCCTAGTGTCCTTCCTAGGTGTGGTTAACGCTTGGTTGTTGAGGGCTTTCAATAAGTTGTCATTCTTGTTGGTCATCTCTGTTTGTTGTTGGTTGAATTCGGTTTCAAACCTAGCTATGCGAGCTTCTTGAGATGCCATAAACTTTGACATCAATCCTTCAAGATTGTTGGTACTACCATAGTTGTTAGAAGGATTGTTGTTGAAAGTACGGTTGGAGGGTGGACCGTTTGGTTGGTAATGATTAGGCGGATTGGAAGAATTGGGTTGATTTTGTTTCTACATAAGGTTTGGGTGATTTTTCCAAGAGGGGTTGTATGAATCACCGTAAGGGTTTGGCTCGGGCTTGAAAGTGTACCACTTATCTCCCGCTTCGTCGGTACGCGTGGATGCGTAGTCCGCAAAAGCTGTTTCGGGGAGTTCCATACAATCACGAGTGTCGTGGGGACCACTACATAATTTGCATGAAGAAGTGATTTTGTTCACTTGGCTTGAAGGCTTAGGAGCTTCATAAGATTTCATGAGAAACTTGACTTGGTCCTCAAGTTCCATGATCCTACGGTCGGGAGTGCTAGAATTGTTCGAAGGCAAAGATATTGCCTTGACCATTTTGTTCAAATCACGGGGATCATTCCAACTTTCGTTGTCATAGAGAGCAAGATCTTCTATGAGTTCCCATGATTGTTTTGCACTTAGATCACGTAGCTTACCACCGGCCGATTGGTCAATGGCTCGCCTCGTGGAGAGATCGATATGGTCATAAAAGATTTGGACTTGGAGCCAAAGATCTATGCCATGATGAGGGACTTTTTGGAGTAAGTCCTTGAAACGAGTCCATGCTTCATAGAGAGATTCATTTTGACGTTGTTGGAACATCAAGATGTCATTTCTAAGCTTAGTAGTTCTCCCCGGTGGGAAAAATTGAGCAAGGAAACGAGTGGTGAGATCATCCCATGTGGTGATGGATCCCGCGGGTAAACGCTCAAGCCATTGACTAGCATGATCCCGTAGAGAGAATTGGAATAGGCGTAATCGGGTTGTCTCTCTAGTTTCAACACCTAGGTCTATGGAATCTACGATTTTTAGGAAGTCCTTAAGATGTTGGTTTGGATCTTCGGAACGAAATCCATGGAATGCACATCCGCTTTGCACCAACCGGATGGTGTCGGATCGCAAGGGGGTCACATTGGCTCCGGTGAGCTCAATGGTGTTTCGGTAGCCTTGGTGGCAAGGTCGGGAATACTCTCCTAAGGTTCGGGGCCTAAGAGGTTCTAGTGGTGGGTTTTGTTGTGGTGGGATGACGGGTTCAAGGATGTTCCCATCGTCCATGATGTCGGGTGGTGAAGAGTTACGAACAAAAACTCAAAGAAATAAGATAGACTAAAGAAATCCTAAAAATAAAAATAAAATCTTACTAGAAAGGAATCTAGCAAGTAGACCTAATAAAAAGAGATTCTAACCTAGACAATAACTATTCCCCGGGCTGCGGCGCAAAAAACTTGATACGTAGGGATCGCACCAGGCTTTACCTCTCAAGGGATCTTGAGAAGCTTACAACTCCCACCAGGCAGTGTACCTGATCGTTGTAGTATAGTATAGTGACAAGTACCGGGGGATTGATCGTTCAGCTAGGAATAGTGTCGCTAGGATTAGAAAACCTAAATACTAGTTCTAAAGATGAGAGATGATTATTTTTGTATTTTTATATTTTTTTAGAAAGTAAGTAAAAATCTCGGGTTTGAAGGATTTGGGCGGAATTAGTTGCTAGTCAACTAACCCAATACTAAAGATGCAATCAAAATAAAATACTAAAAATGAAAATAAACTAAATTAAACTAAGGTTGTGAGCAATCAGTGGAGAAAATGTGTTTACTTAGATTTCATTACTCCCTAGATATCTTTTACACGTTAATTACTTGTTATAGTTGCGTGGATGACGGATTGTATTCCTTAATATCATTCATGGGGTGGCACACTTAATTCCCCAATCCTATGAGTGCCTACTTCACTCCTATGTCGAGCCGGCTAAGAAGCTCCTAACATGGGATCATTAGAATTTACTCATGCATTAAATACAACCAATAAAACCTAGTGCACGTCAGTTCATGTTTCCTAAGACGTTCAACCATGTTACCATTTGGAAATCTGCCAGTTTTCTTAAGCCTAACATCGAAATCATTCATCCAATACAACCATAAACAAGTAATCAACACATAATTAACATCTAGGTTTCATTAGATCCAAGCAAACACAAGATATATCTAGCCTAGCATGGTAGAATTAAGACAAGAACAAGATATAGACAACCAACACATAGACATATTGATTGAATTAAAAGAATACTTATCTCAATTACACATGAAAGGGATCAAGGGCTGAGGACCCTTGAAAAACCTGTAAAATTCGTACCAACTTCGTACTTAGGGTTTCTCCAAAACTTCTCTCTTTTTAATGCGAAAATTAGAAAACTATATATAGGAAATAGGGTCTGACGGCGTCAAGAACAAATTTGTGACGCCGTCATCTCGCCGCCAAAATACTTCTCGGACTGCCTTGATCTACTTTTGACGCCGTCATGTGTTATGTGTTTCCAGGCCGTCATGCATTTTACTCTTGACGCCCTACCTTCTGACGCCTTCAATTCTGTACTGGGTCGTCATGGAAATTACTCTTGACGCCGTCAGAAATTCCTTCTTGATGCCGTCACCTACTGTTCCCAGCAAGGAAAATTAAGACTTTGGCGTTTTCTTCACTTTTATGCTCCAAAAACGTCCGAATTGCTTCCTTTTCTAGATTTCACTCCCAAAGTACCTAAAATCACAAAAGGAATGATTTAGGGCAATATTTGATCAAATAAATTCGAATTCGGGCTTAAATGACCCCCTAAAAGTGGTTCATTTTTCGCCTCATCACACGTGAGACTTGCAATCTCATTTAAACTCTCATGATATCTCACCATTTCATCTCGCTTTATACTCCAAAAACCACTATATGAAGAGTCATGCATACTGACAGTTCACTCACACACGAACAACTCCCTTCTTCTCTTCTAAATTCACGAACAACAACTAGAACAAGAAACTTGGTTTTTACCTTGGGTTCGAGTCACTTGATTAAGTGTTCTAAGTTGTTATAGCAATGGCACTCATACTTGGAGTTCTTGGGTTAAAGACTCCTTGGTTTCCTCCTCCTCTTCTGCTCGACACACCCATCCCTTTTCGTACGTACCCACACTCAAACTCTTCACATAACACTCCCCAGACCCCCTCTCGTTCCTGTAATTCTGTACGAGAAAAACTACAACAAGCAAACATACCCTCTTGATATTTTCCTTCTTTTGTTTCTTCCTAGTCGATACATATAAACCAAAGGAAACACAAACTTATAGACACACTCAACTCTCTTTTGTTTTCCATTGCCTTGTACGCCACCTCTCTTCATCCATTCCATCTAAATTATTCTTGTCAACCAGTGGCTCAACTAGCTCATAAAAGCCTCTACTTCTCCTCATTCATACGTACAAGTGCACACCTATACAACTTCACACTTTCATGTCGATCTCACTAATTGTTCTAAGTCCCTACATGTTGTTGTGTACGAAAAGATTGGCCAAGTTTTCCAAGGATTCGAGCCGTGACTAGGGTCATTGGAACCTTGGTCTCACTTCCTTGGTTGGGTTGCTAAACGAGTAACACCAAACTCCATCCCACTACGAAACTCACGTCATGTTCTACCCACCCGAGTTAGTGTTGTAAGTTACATTCGAACCCATTTCACACACACACACACACACACACACACACACACACACACACACACACACACACACACATATATATATATATATATATATATATATATATATATATATATATATATATATATACTCTATATCTATTTTCATTACGATACACCTCCACATATTACATTATCTACTATTTCTTGAGCTCTCGTGATCGTTTTCGGGTATGAATGTGAAATCACAATACCTTGCGTGGCTATGCATGAAGTGACAAAAGAAAATTATATATATATAACTAAATGAATAAGCTTAACATGAACGCGTAATAAGTTTGAAATGAGAACATTTGAACGTAAAGCATAACTAGATTTCATGCTCGATGTACTACTGATATGGAATTTATAACCAACTTTAAACTGTCAAAATCTTGCTATATACATTAAATGACGACTAGTAACATAAAAGGAGCCTTAGCTCAGTTGGTTGTGTCGTTTGTGTTGTAAGCGAGAGGCCCTTGGTTCGAATCCTGCCTAGGGCAGTTTTTATTATTTTTGCCATCTTTGAAACTTTAGCCTTTTGGCAGCTTTAATCCTTCATTTTCAAACACTTGCGACTTTTCTTAAAACCTTTATAAATTGAAACTTATATAAAATGTGACAATACCAACCCCTCCAATTCAAGTAATTTGTCACTTTCTTTAAAAGCTTTTATAAGTTATATAACTTATATAAATTATTACATTTTCAACCCCTCAACTTTAACTCAATTGACATTTTTTTAAAAATTTTTATAAGCTAATAAACTTACGTTATTTTACCACCGTTAGTCTAAATAAATATGTTTAAGACTTATTTTATTTGACAATCACATCAACGTAAACTATAAAAATATGGTTCTAATATATTATTTAACCACGACTTTAATAAACATATAATATTTTAGGAATATATTTTAACACTTTAAACGGCTCGGGTTCCACACTAAGGACGCTTCCAAAAATCATTCTCATACTCTCACTCGCACTTACTTTCATCATTCCTAGTATCACTTAAGGTGAGTTCATAGCCTCGCTTTTACTTATTTAGACATTTTACAAACCTCGCGAGGGGGATACATGCTCAACTACTTGCTTTTACTTTCTCAAATACTCTAAACTTTTTACTGTGAGTTCTTAGCCCCGTTTTTATAAATGTTTTGGGGGAGATACATGCTCAACTACTACTTTTACTTTCATAAGTATTTTAAACTATTTACAAATTACTGTGGGACCATAGCCCACCATTTTATACATTTTATATCTCATGAAGAGATAACTGCTATAAACATGTTTACAAGTAACTTTTCAACTGTATGCTATATCTGATTTCTATTTCCTAAGTTTACTATTGCCAAAAGTCCCTCATATCATGAGCCTTAGTCACCCGTAGGGTGAACGTAAATAATTGTTGATAGATCTATCAGAGATTGACAATCCCCGTTTGGGCGTTGGAGAAAACTACCAAACGCACTTTATTTGAAATCTAATAGGTTACTGGCAAGAACCTATCCCGAGGACCTTGTTACTATTGTCCATCATTTATGATGAGATCTGTTAATCGGATGAGTGTCATGAGGCTTAGGGAAATCAGGTTGTAGTGCTTTGGGCGTATAACGACGTAGCTCATTATTTTTATCAAATTACTAATTTGTGTTCACTATATAGCAGAAAATCATTATTTCTTGGCAAAAACAAACTATTTTGGTGTTGACCCAATTAGGGCAAACCAACAAACTATTTCATGTTAACTTTGATTTTGATAAATCAACTGCTTTTGACTATAAACACTATGGATTTTACTCACACTTTGATTTTGAAAATAAATCATTTATTACAAATAGTATAAACTCACAAACTCTTTTGATTCTTGGAAATCAACTACTATACTTATAAACTCTATGAACTCACCAACCTTTGTGTTGACACTTTTAGCATGTGTTTATCTCAGGTCCATAATGAGCAAGGATGGTACGGAGGAGCAAGGATTCTTACAAAGGCTATAAATTTAACTATCATTCGAAAACTTATTTAACAAACTATAAAACCACTGTGACCTCATTTTGAAACTCTGATATTTATAAAATTCGAATGATAAATGTTTTAAAATGACTAAATTGATAATCATTTTCTACTGAAAAACTGTGAGCTATGAAGTAACACCCAATCTTTATTCTGCTGCAAATATTTTAAAATTAGGGGTGTTACATAGACACTCATACTTTTAAGGATAATCTTGTATGTTTCCTTACTAAACATTGTTGTTCTATAACTATTTGTTCTGCTAAAATCTATGACACAATTATATTGATCACATAAACAAATGCATGGCTTGTTGTTTATCAACTATATGAGGTTGTTCCATGCACAAGTGGGAGAAATGTCATCTTTAATGTGTACAAGAAACAACTTATAAAGATATGATTTAATGGATTCTCTTGACTGCAAGGTAAGAGAATAACGTTCTAATATGTATTATACTTATCTAATTCAAGAAACAAACTTGGTGTTACAATTTATGTTATGTGAGAGCTTAGCTAGATTGTAACAACAAGGTGAATTTCATATTTTCATTAATAGCAGATCAAGTGATGTAATTGAACTATGAGAATTTGCAGTTTCTAAAATGGATACCTATTAGAACATGTGTCAATATGATATCAAGACTACTTTAATTTGTATATTTATGAATTCTTGGAATGACATAAATTAATAAATTAATCTAATGCTACTTCAATCTGAATATTTATGTGTTCTTGGAATGATATAAATAAAATGAAAAAATAATGTTATTTACATTATTGTGAAGTAATAAATTAACTTGAACTTACTATTGAAAGCAAAAGATGGTGTTCATATTACTTTAGTTAAACATGTTTATGTTCCATTGTAAATATATAAACATAAAGTCTTTTAATTGTTATAAGACTTATAATAAAGTAAGACGTTATCTTGTTATGTTTTTTAATTAAGATATATATATATATATATATATATATATATATATATATATATATATATATATATATATATATATATATATATATATATATATATATATATATATATATATATATATATATATATATGAAATCATTAAATTGTTAAATGATTTATAATGTATAGTGGGATTATAACAGTTTATGTTTTCTTGTAGAGATATGGACATGAAGTGATTTTGTCAAAAGTACTTGTGTTATAAAAGAATGTAATTGACTTTAAAATACTATTATACCATTAAAATGACTTAGTTGGTAAATAGACAAGTCAAGAGGAATATGGTTATCTTAAATATTGTTAGATTGTCTTACAATATTAATACTAATGAAATATCAAATGTTTATGGTATGTTCAGTTAGAAAAATCAAACTCTTGTTATATTGTTTGATTAAAGATAACTATGACTTCTTTTCTTCCAAAAGTTATCAAGGTTAGAATATTAAGTATGACTTAGACATACTTAATAAAACTCCAACATAGAAGATTAATAAGACATAATCATATAATGGAATGTGATGAATCACATTAAGTCTTAAATTGAAGTTCAAAATTCGTTTAACTGCTTATGAAGAGGTTATTAACAAAGTAAAGTCAGAAACTGTCAATATGTATCTGTAATATCCCCAAAGAGAACATTGTATTGTTGCTTTATTTGCTAAGTATTTAAAGATAGTCTTTAAATTACTAAAACCAAGTGGGAATTTTTTATCTTTAAAATATAAAATTACAAGATACATAATCTTCTAAAATACACTAGTAAATATCATAATAAAGTTTGACATTTAAATGTTAAATCTCAAGATGATGGAATTATCATTCATAGAATAGCAATAAATCTCAGATATTTGATTAATATTCTGAGGGCTATGATTTACAGGATTATTTTAAACCTGATAATCATTATGATACATTACCAAATATGAAATTGGGTAAAGTATACATGATATAATGATTAAGATGATGTCCATAAAGATAATCAATTTTAGAAACTTGATTTATCTTAATAGTTTGACTAGAAAATGAATAAGAATTTCTTCAAAGATAATGTAACCTTTGTGGTTTAAATCTTTGTATAGAAATCATATGGACAATATTGTGTACGTATTTAATGCATGTCTTATGACAAGATTATTAATCACACTTAAGCAATTAACCGTGATTGAATATTTTTTTCTAAATACATTAAATATATAAAGATTATGATTGTCATATTTATGAAATTGACAATGAAATATCAAACCTCTTTCTTGAGTGATTACTTGAGCGAGGACGATAAGTAATCAGAAGGAGTTCATGAATTCAAATAAATCTTTGGAAGTGTAAAAGGTGCAATAATCCATGGATGGATAAATGCATGCATCTAGAAGATTACTCTTATATTTAATTATTAAATCCATGTTTAAACTTATAATTAAAATAAGATAATTTCTAAGTATTCCTAAAAGCTAGTGGGAGTAGTATGTTTAATTTCTAAATCATATATGTTGTAAAACATATAAAAAGTAACATTCCATATAAGTTAAAAGTTAAATCTTAGTTTGGAATGAAACTTTACTTGAAAGGTTTAGAAATAAGACATACAACCTTGGAATGAATGTTTTATTGTTGAAACATGTACGGTAAATGAATCTAATATAACATGATATATTATTTAGAAAGTCTAAATAGATATGTATGACATGAATAAAATCTAAGTATGACTCAAATATTTTCATGAACATCATGTTTTGTTGTATCATGCTTGATTACAAGATGATTTGGCATTATTAATATCTCATTAAAAGGTTATTAGATAACTTGTGTAATATTCTAAAAGAATATGTTTGATTATAGAATCACATCCTAAGCCTGGAATAGCTTCCAAATTCTATAAATGAACAATTGGTCAATTGTTGTGCAAATTATCATAGCTAACAAACTTGAAAGTTTGAAGGGCATCAAACATTACACAATAGATATTGATGTTTACGCGAAGGTTTTAAGAGCATATTATTGTTTGTATACAATGATGCTAATGAAATTGAGACGACACTCAATACTAGTTATAGTAAGGATTTCATCCTTGGCTATATGTACTAGTTGTGTTTAATAAGAGCATAGTTGCATTATACATTAAGAGAATAAGAATACTTCAAACTTTAAAATGTTTGGAAGTTTGATTATCATAAATTGGTGGTTAAGGATGTCATACATTTTATGAAATATGGCATTATCAAAATAGTTGAATATGCACATACAAGAACTTCAATAGTTAAATTCTTGAAATAAGTATTCTTAAAATTCAATAAATCAAAGTTGGATGATTTATGCCTTGTCAACAAGTATGAATGTCATTACTTGAGACATAATTCATCAACAAGAGTTATCATGCATTGATTTATTTAGTATTTGGATAAAGGGATGTTAAACAATTATTATAATAAATTTAAATACATGGTATGTTTAATTTATAAGATATTGTATCCTATATTTGTATGTTTAATCCATGAATAAATGTTATTCTAAATTATCCGTTGTCAGTTAATAATATGGGAATACTATTAAATCAAGACAAATATGAAGGTTGGTATAATATACTTAAAGTATATTGATACGTAGTCATGCCATTTCAGATGATATTCAATGATACCGAATATAGAACTTATCCCACCTACATGATGTTACTTTACGGATTTTGTTATTAAGTAAATCATGAGAAGTTATCCTCAGACTTGAGATGCAAGATAAGTGTCATGAATGTAGTGCATTTTTGTTGAACAACTTAACGCTATATGTAACTGGTAGTCATAAGGGTTGTTTTCAGAAGTGTTACAAAGTTTGTGGGTTTTGCTTGTAGTTAAGATAAAATTTGTTTCTTCAAATTTATTTTTGGAGATTAATACTGCTGGGCCCCTCGTAGGGTTGGTAATATGTATGTGTGGCCGCACCCAAGATCTTCCCTGAATATGTTCAGAAGATTTGGTAATCTTGCTCAATCACAAATAAGAGAAACATAATGGTTAATTAAGGAATGAGTTTAATCCATATCCTTATTAAACAAAAGGATAATAATAATGAGAAATCATTAAAAGGTTTTTCCAAGAGCCTTACTCGAGATCGTACTAGAGGCATCGGCGTGTTGCAAGACGCTAACCGATGTGATCACACTATTAAGCTATGTCCAAGTGAGAGCTGTTAGATTTATGAACATAAATTAATAGTTGTGTGTTAGGATCGAACTCGAGATCACGGGATTGCACACTTTACGTATGAAAAGTAAATGGATAATAATTATTTATAGAGTCGAGTTATTCTACAAACAAAACATTCCTTACATACCAATGGACTCATCCCCACCATCCATTTAAAAAGAAAATCAATGGTTGAGATTAAAAACATTTTATTATTTCACCTATTTTTTATAATTTTAAATATCTCTTAAACCGTTAATCGTTAAGCAAAAATAATTACACCATTGCGACGGGCATTAATTATCTTTCTATAGACGGGCACTTTGATATACTTAAAAAAAAAAACATTTTTTTCACCTTTTTTTTTCGTGACCGAAAAAAAATCATATATAATATTGCATATCATATCATATATGATATTACATATCATATATGATATGATATGTAATATCATATATGATATTATATATAATATCATATATGATTTTTTCGGCCACGAAAATAAACGTGAAAAAAATGAAAAAAAAAATTGTCGAAAATATATCAATTAGCCTATCTATAGAAAGATAATTAAATGCTCGTCGTAACGGTATATTTTTTTTCGCTTAACGATTAACGGTTTGAAAGATATTAATATTTGAAAAAAAAAGGATGAAAGTGGGTTTTTTAAATTCTTGGGATTAAGCTTATCCATTAGATCAAATAAAGATGGAGGAAAGATGGAGGGTGGAGATTAGTCCCTTGGTATGTAAAAAAAGTTTGGTACTCAAATGATTTTTACTCTTATTTATAAATGTTATATTAATTATTAAAACATAAACACTTAACGATCGTTAACATTTAACGGAAAAGGCTAACGACCGTTAGACGAATAAAAGAAAAGGCACTATAGATGAAAATTGGAATGTCAAGAAGACCCTAGAACCCCTTGTGGGTTGCATGGGCCGATCGGCCAAGGGGATCCCACATCCCTTGTTGTGTCTTTTGCTCTATCCTATATAAACACACAAGGATTCATGGTTTTCTCATAACTTGAACACATAATCTTGTGTGTGTTTTTCTCTCCTCTACTCCTAGCAAAATTTCGACGACCCATTAAAGTTTAAGGGAGTCAAAACTTTGTGTTCTCTAGTGTTTGTGTTTGTTTACTTGCATAAACGTTTACTTGAAGTAGTACGTGTGTACAAGATCGTGATTCAAACACATCATTGTTTGTTTCTTGGATTTATTCTTTGAATCCACATAAACCATAATTAGGGTTCTTGAGTTTAAGATTTGCATCATTTGATTCTTGTTCGGGCTAGAATCACTACGGTACGTTTACTATTTATATTTGATTAATTAATTACATATGTTTTGTTATAATGATTGTTCAAGCGGTTGATTGAGATAAATGTGACATTTCAGTCACATTCTATTATATATATATATATATATATATATATATATATATATATATATATATATATATATATAGAGAGAGAGAGAGAGAGAGAGAGAGAGAGAGAGAGAGTTAAGATCAAATAAGAAGAAAACTTAAAATAAGAATAATAAGAAGAAACCACAACCACTCATTTCAGATGTATCTACAAAAATGAATATATCTCCTCTAAAAATTCTCCCTCCTATTTGAAATGTGTGGCTAGATATTCTTCTTATTCTTCCTATTTTAGTTTTTTTTCTTACCGGATCCTTACCCTATATATATATATATATATATATATATATATATATATATATATATATATATAACAAGTGGGTTTGTTATATTAAGCCATCTCCAACCATGATATGAAAATCACTATTTTCTTCGTATGTGAAGAATGGAGGAGAATCAAAACTCGTCTCCAACCATGCTTTAAATTTAGAGAAAATTTTGAAGCATTGCTTATCCTTCATATTTTGAGGATTACTATTCATCCTTTAAGAATATTTTTATCAGTTTTTTATATCTTTTGATTTCTTATTAGACCATTAATTGAGAAATTTCAATTAATTCAATATAAATATGTTTGACTTTGAAGTTTTAGTACATGGTTGAAAATGAATTGTTTCTCAAGGATAAATATTATTGAAAGATGACTTTTCATCACTTCAAATTTGATGAATTGTTTCTCAAGGATAAATGTAATTGAAAGACATGTTGAAGATGGCCTAATATATATAACTTATCAAATCAATTACCACTATGAATACTTCAATTGCGTTATGAATACAATGATTACCTGTTACCTTCTCATTAGCTTATCATGAACAACAAATAACAACAAGATCAAAATCTAATGAAGCTCAAGTACTAACTAATAATTGGAGCCTCTCGACATACGTTTATACAAGGAAGCACCTAAACGATAATCACTTTCATAGGCTACATGTTTATAGTGTACGTCGGAAAGCAGAGTTGAATTGATCTTCATTAGTCAAGAAAGTAGTTGAACTGAAGTAAAAGAGCATACATTATGTGAATTCTTAGTGACCGACCAATTTTATTTGGCACAATGATGAGTTCCTACTTAATTGTCTTTAAAAAAAAGTTTTTCAATAATACATATTATAACCATAAGAACCTTAAAAGACCTCATTTGCATCGAAGAAAATTTCGAAAGTACTTTTAATAATGTAAAGAAATACAACTATATATTTGGAAATCGATTCCAATTCATTGAGCCAACCAAACTAAGGTTCCATCAAAGAAACATGACTTTTACCCAACTTTTGCTTTGTGCTTGTGCGTATGAAATTAAATAATTATTAATATTTAAATTAACAAAAAGGTATTCTTTTTTGTTAAACGGCCCATGTGGGTTGGGGGCCAATGAAAATTATAAAATGGACTCCACAAAAGAATTGCTTTAGTTTCTTAATTGCATGTACACCTTTCAACTATAAATAACAACAATTATGAATTATTGGCTTATGGCCTCACCGAACAAGAGTTTTTGTTTTGTACTTGGGACCCCTCAACCCCCCATCCCTATAGCTAATTTTTACTACCAACTCTTTTGTTCATACTTATACATCAATCTCGACTAAAATAATAATCTTCATCTTGTCTTGACTTGACGTAATACCCCATCCAAAATATACAACAAATCATTAATCATCGACTTCATTTGTTTCTTTTAAACCTCATTTTGCGGAAAGAAAAAAACTAGAAACGTTTTTAATACTTGAGGTATAGAAGAAGAATTTACAATGTTTGAAAGAGACTCTTCACATGTTGCACATTATATGGTTTTAAGCTTCTTTATCACAAGAGATACCTCAAATTAGTGTCTTAGACTAGAAACATATAAATGATAGCCTAGAAAGGCTTGGGGAAGGGATGCCTAAGATGGGTATGTATTTGGTGAAACAAATTGTCAATGTTGATGAGTTGTATAAAGTAGAGGATATTGAAGGGCTTCTTTTTTCTTTTCGTTTTTTTTTTTTTTTTTTTTTTTTTTTTTTTTTTTTTTTTTTTTTTTGCAAGGGTAATTATGTAATTTACGGTTTTTTTTTTATAAAATTATTTATAAAAAGTTGAATATTATGAACCAAAAGGAGCTCTATGAGGAATCCCTTTTCTTCTCCTAGTGGAGGAAGTTGAATTAGGAGGTGGAGGAGGTGTGGGCGGGTAAATGTCTTGTTGTGAGCCTTCACGCAATTCTTCTCCTCTTCTTGTTGATGATGATGATATCATTCTTGTTGTTGTTGATGATGAAATTCCCTCTAACATAAAGCTTGTGTTCCCATTTCTTTTTATTCCTACAACCTTTTCATATATGCAAATAAAAATTAAAATTAAGAATAGCATTATGTTTTTTTGTTAATAATGTGCCATTTAGAAATGTCGATTTCAATCCATCATGATGTTGATCGCCATTATGCTACCGTTAATTTAGGTCTTGAAAAAACACTGCCAGCGATGAAATAGTCACACGTGATTATTTCACCGGTAGTTTTAACTGAAAAGATTATGGTTACACTCACGATTAATCTCACATTCAATTGTTCGGATTTTTCATTTCATGGTTTTTGATCTTGCTTTTCTCGTAACAAAAATAAGAACATTAAGACTCAACATTACCCGCATGGAAAATTATCAAATGGTTTAATCATGAACAATAAAATATATATGATGATGTTGCAAAATGTTAGTATTAAACTAAACTAATGACTAAAATGTAACAACGTTTTTTTTTTTTTTTTTTAGACAACAATATTATAGAACCCACGAAAAAAACATACAAATAAAAGGCATCCCACTGAAAAAATGTCAACAAAAAATATACGTTGAAAAAATATAATTTGCCTATTCAAAAAAAAATATACATTGAAAAATGCCAACATTTTAATACCTAATAAAAAATTTATATAAGAAACAAAAATATACATTAGAAAATGACAACATTTTAATGCCTAATATGAGACGTATGAAAAAATGCCAACATTTAAATACCTAATATTCGTGCTTTAAATTGATTTTCTAATTTGCACACCTATAAATTTTATTCGGTATTGAGTAATTATTACTAAAAAATCTACTACTTTTATGAAAAAGCATCAAGTTGGTTATACATTTCCATTTCACCTCTGAAATCCATCTACATGTAATCTCACCTAAATAACCGTCTTACATTTATTAAGTTCAGAAAATTGCCTAATTATTTTTACGAGGACCCAAGAAAGCATTTCCAAAAGGAGCAAAACTTTTCCTTTTGTTTTTATTGTTAAACCGATATACAACATTACATGATTATATCTAAACAAATAAAAATGCCACATTATTTTGTCTTTAATTATATATATTGTTAATAGATGATGGGTTGGTTTCTAATTTCTTTAATATATATGTAAAATGATGTGCAAGATGAGGTCATAAGCATATGGTACATGCCAAATTCATATGGGTGAGTTGTATTGTCAACATTGTGAAGCAAAGGCAACATTTAAAGTAAAATTAGGTATTAAATATTAATTAAGAGCAATGAATGAAAGAGATTATGCTAACCTTACAGCCTAGTGAACAAAAACGAAGTGCATCCAACAAGCTCCTCCCACAAATTTCACAAATGTGCGAAACTGCTTTTCCTGATTTAGGTTGCGGTCTTTCGTTTAGAAATAAAACTCTTGCGCTATTTATGACGTACGTTTGTACTCCATCGATGTTCAACACTTTTTCGATCTCGGAAACCCTCACAACATCATGATATGATGATCTTCTGATCTGCATTCTCCTCATTTGTCAATTTTCAAAATAAAATTTTCATCAAAATGAAAAACCAACAAACATCTTCAAAAAAAAAAAAAAAAAAAAAAAAAAAGGGACCAACAACAGTGTGAAAGTACATGAGAATATTGCATTTTATAAAAGTTACCTAAACTATATAAAAGTTGGGGAAAAAAAAAAAAAAAAATCATCGACATCTATATATAAAATTGACAATGTTAAAGTACATGAAAATGTTGCATTTCCAAAAAGTTACCAAAAAAAAAGTTTCAAAACTGAAAAATAAAAATAATGTGATACATTAACACACGAAACTTATTTGTAATCATGTACATATAATAATAAATGGTAATAATGTGAATGTTACCAATACATAGAATGTTTAATACTTACAGAAATGCATATATTCTTTTCTTATTACAATGTAAATGTAATCTTGTCGATTTTAAGTGTTGATAAAAGCAATGAAGTAGTACATTACAATAACAACATTGTTTAGTACAAACGTTAGGAGCACAAGATTGTGTGTTTTTTATATAAAACAAATAAATAATATAAAGAAAAAACACAGTTATATATTCACCTGAATTACTTGATGATCTTTATGTCGCGAGGATCGACAATAGAAGCAAAATGCATCACCATTGCAATCCAAACAGTACATATTACATTCGCTTCTCGCAGCCGCGCCATGTGTTCGGCATATCGAGAAGAATGCCGTGCCGAGAAGCTTCTCTAGCCATGGTGGCACCAATTGTTGCTGCATTCTCAAAACTTAAAAACTTAAAACATAGTAAAAACAGATACACACATGTATAGAACTCAATTGTACATATATACATTTGAAATTACCTACCATTGTGAATGCGAATAAATGGGTAGCGATTGATCAAAAGAATTTATTGTTGAGAGAAATTTAGAGAGAGAAAAAGTTTGTAGAGAGAGAAAGGAGGTGAAAACAATTTTGAGCTTAGAATTCATCAACATAACAACGCCTGAGCTAAGGGACAAAAGCAAGCATTGTTAAAAAGGAATGAATATTTTTTTGGTCCTACTATTTTAGTTTTATGACTCTTTTGCCCCCTATCTTATTTTTTTAACTATTGGCAAAATGAGACATTTCGTAATATCTTTAGTTTGATTTCACATTTTTCAATGATAAATTTCTTACTAATACGTGTTCATGTCACTACACATGGTTTGAATCGGCGGAGAAACCCCAACTCTGTATATTATTGGGTGTCGACTGATCTTTCTTCAAGGAATAGCCTTAATCTGTGTTCAATTGTTTCTTGCGAACTGCATTCTTTTTTTTGGTGTCACAAAGACGTTTGCAAGAGAATAGACATCCGAATAAAACATTTTGTAAGTTCTTTAGTTGAGTTTCATCGATAAATTATCAATACTTGTTCATATTTAAGAGTTTGAAATAATATTTTCATGTCTAGAAAGTTAAAGCTACAAGAGACTAATTAAAAATAAACAGTTAATTTGGTGTATACGTCTTTATAATCTGTAATTATTGCTCCACCTAATACCAATACTAATACATAAAGTCAATATTTGCATCTAGTAATAAAGAAAAGTGATATTTCTTATATTTTGAAAACTCCCAATAAACATTTCATTGTCACTAATATTGTACGATGGAGTTTTCTAGGGAGCATTGTTTAAGGCTATATAATGGGCTTATTAGCTTATGTGACTTAAATAATTTGGAACCAGATGTTGGCTAAGTTTTATGATTCTATGTGACTTAAATAATTTGAAACCAGATGTTGGCTAAGTTTTATGATTGGGCTTATGTGAAGGGTTTTAATAAACCACAAATTTATGGCTTTCTCAAAAGAGTTTTGGCTTATATAACATGTCATATTGCAAATTATAACTAAAGTATAAATAGCGTGGACTGTTCACCATAGGCTTAAAGGCCCGTTTGGTGTTGGTAAACCCATACCCGGAAAAAGTATTATGGACCCTGCCCGGATCCTACATAACATGTCTCACTACTCTCTCTCATCCCCTCTCTCATTCACCATCGCTCCGACAATTAAAGAAAAACCGACCAGGCAACCCAGCCCACTCCAACACCGAAAGATCTATAGTGATCTTTGTGAGTAAAAGCACAGTACCATCAACAGGAACATATTATTTAAATGAGAGTAAAGTATTTTTGTGAGAGGAAACATGGGCATATATATATATATATATATATATATATATATATATATATATATATATATATATATATATATATATATATTGTGGTGTGCAATCCCCACCAGGCAGTGTACCTGACCGATGTAGTATAGTGCAGTGGTAAGTACCGGGGGATTCAACTCAAAGAATAATGTTCGTTAGGATTGAAATTAATCTAACTAGGTCTAGAGGCGAGGGATGATTCTTTTTGTATTTTTATATTTTATGGAAAGCAATTAAAAATCTCGGGTTTTGGAAGAAGGGGCGGAATTAGTTGCTAATCAACTAACCCAAAAGCTACTACTTAAACTAATGTGTAGGAAAATAAACTAGGGTTCTACGAGGGAAGTGAAGCGTATCTACCTATGATATATTACTCCTTGCTAGCTATCCAATTCTACCTATTGAGTTGTCACACCTTGTTATAATTGACGGGTTGTATTCCTTAATACCATTCGTAGGGCCGTGTACGATCTTCCCTAACTCTATAAGCTTCTACCTCTTCCTATGTCGAGCCGACTACTAGCTCCTAACATGGCCTCCTTAGTAGTTACTTATGCATTAAATACAACCAATTAATCGTAGTACACATCCGATCATGTTTCTTAAGACGTTCAAGCATGTTACCAATTGGAAGTCTGCCAGTTTTCTTAAGCCTAACATCGATAAACATTCAATCAAAACAAGAAACAATAGGAACCAAGAATTATAAACTAAATCAACTAGACCTATTGGATGCTGATACACCTCCAATTCAGGAGGAGGTTGGAGATAGTCACGACGATGAGTCATTATCTCATCCTCCTGGTATCACCCCAGAGACCAGTGGTAATATCGATGAAATTAAAGATTCTTTTTCAAAGGGTGACTCCTCATCTAGTGAATGTGATGCCACTATACAAATGGGTACCCTTCTCGGTTTTAACATGGAGGGTTGTAAGGGTACTTTGAAGGGAGTAATTAATTGCAATGGGGACTCTAACGGTTATTTATGAATTGTATGTCCATAAATATACAAGGGGCGGGGAGTGGAGATAAAAGAGCCTGGATTCGTGCTCTATGTTCAAAGAACCGGGTTTCTTTTCTTGGTATTCAGGAAACAAAAATGAAGGAGATGGATCTTCAGACCGTTAGAGCTTTTTGGGGTAACGTTTCTTTTGATTATGCGGTTTCAGATGCCACAGGTCTTTCGGGTGGTATTTTAGCCGTTTGGGATCGGGATTCTTTTACTAGACATCGTGTAAAAGTTGATGACAATTTCTTGACGGTTGAAGTTACATGGCGGCCAAAAGATATTATTCTCATGATCGTTACTGTCTACGCTCCTCAGGATCTCGCAGCTAAGAAAAGACTTTGGAATGCTCTTTCTCAGTTAACTCAAGAGGCGAGGGGTCATGTCATTTTTATGGGGGATTTCAATGAGGCCAGGAATGAATCTGAGCGTTTTGGATCTCACTTTTGTAGGTCGGCTGCTCTAGCTTTTAATCAGTTTATCTTGGAGGCGGATTTGGTTGACCTTCCTCTTGGGGTCCGGTTTTTACCTGGTCTAATAGGTGGGGGTCCAAGATGAGTAAGTTGGACCGGTTTTTACTCTCTCCGGGCATCCTTGACCGTATTCCTAGTCTCTCGGCTTCTGTTTTAGAAAAGAAAGAGCCGGACCACCGTCCGATTTTGTTACGAGAGAACCTTTTGGACTATGGGGCATATCCTTTCAGGACTTTTCATTCTTGGTTCGAGATGGAAGGATTCGATGATGTAGTCAAATCCACTTGGCTACAACATGCTGATTTTGGTTCACACCCTATGGTTCGTTTTAAGAAAAAACTTCCATTTCTAAAAATGAAGATTAAAGGATGGGTGGCGGATAGGAGAGCTCTCCAATCAGCTAGGAAAGCCGCTCTTCAACAGGATATCGATTCAATTGATCTTTGGATTTTAGAGGGGGTGGTTACTGAGGCCGATAGAGATTCCCGTATTAGTTCTTTAAAAGAATTGCGAGAATTAGAGCATAGGGAGAATCTTGATGTTGTTCAAAAGGCTAAAGTAAGATGGGGTATTGAGGGTGACGAGAATTCCAAGTACTTCCATGGAATTCTTAACAGGAAACGGCGCCAGGTTTCTATCAAAGGCATCATGTGTGACGGGGTGTGGGTTGAAGACCCTAATCGGGTCAAATCCATATTTCGTTCTTTCTATCGAAGATTATTCTCTAACTCTAAAGAGATTCGCCTTTCATCTAGTGATTTCTTGTTTCAGACGTTGTCCTTTGAACAAAAACACTTTCTTGGGGCTCCTTTTTCTCCTGAGGAGATCAAGAGAGCTGTTTGGGATTCTGGTCTGGAGAAGGCGCCAGGGCCGGATGGTTTTACTTTTGGATTTATTAAGCGCTACTGGGATTTTATGGCTCATGACGTGATTAGTCTAGTTCAACACTTTCATCAGGATCCTTTGATTCCTATCGGTTGTAACCCGCTATTCATCACTCTCATTCCAAAAGTTAACGACCCGAAGTCTGTTAAGGAATTTAGGCCCATTAGTCTTATAGGTTGTCAAGCAAAAATAATTGGTAAACTTTTGGCTAATAGGTTAGCTGGGGTGGTGTCTTCGGTAGTCGGCATTGAGCAATCAGCCTTTATTAAAGGTCGCCAGATCCTGGACGGACCTCTGATGCTTAATGAGATTGTAGGGTGGAGTAAGGCAAAAAAGAGACAACTTATGGTCTTCAAAGTCGATTTTGAGAAAGCTTATGATTCTGTTTCTTGGGATTATCTGTTCGAGGTGATGGGTTTCATGGGTTTTGGAGATCGTTGGTGCAGTTGGATTAGAGGCCTTCTTTGTTCTGCTAGGGCATCTGTTTTAGTAAACGGATCTCCCACGGATGAGTTTATTGTTCAGCGAGGTTTACGCTAAGGGGACCCGTTATCGCCTTTCCTCTTCATTCTCGCTATGTAAGGCTTACATATTGCTTTTAAAAGGGCAAGGGAGTTGAATGCCTTCACAGGTTTTCGAATTGGTGATGGAGGGACGGAGGTTTCTCATTTCTTTTATGCTGATGACGCGGTGTTCCTTTGCGATTGGTCTTTAGAGAATGTCAGGCGTATTTTGCGGATTTTAAGATGTTTTTTTGTAACAACCCGATATTTTCCACGTCTACGTTTATTTTTTTCCAACTTTGGAAATTCACTATTCATCGATTACTATTCATCAAAACACTATTCATTATTTTACTATTCATCGTTTTTGATGTCCGTTTGATATTCTGAGAAACATTTGAAAATTTTACTATTCACAGAACACTATTCATTCCGGAAGAAATTCCACTATTCACGTGCATTATCAGTAAGGACCTCTCATACGGACTAGAATAGTCTGCATATCATCATAATGTCATTTACATGCTATACCACTCTTAGGATTCTCAAATTAATATATTTAGTATATTTAACGTTTTACGTGTAAGTATTTATAATTAAACGTTAACACCCGGTTTATACACGACGAATATATCTAAATATTCCCACGATGGTCCCGACATATTTTTATATCCATTTTAATATCATAAAAGTTATAACATTCAGTTACCCAGTATTTTGGAAATTTATTTTATTTAGAACGTACGCGTATGAATATAACGACGGTTTTCGTGAAAACTAAACAATAATCACCCGATCACTCAGTAAATGTACCAAACATATTTTTAATATGTTTTTAACATTATTATAACTTTATTTCATCCCGGTTAACTTCGTGAACGTTTATTGCTATTAAAACCGGTACCCGGTTTTAACGAATAACGCGTAATAACACTTAACGCTACACTATATTTTCTAAGTGATCAAAACCGTTTTGGCTACTCCTTTTCACACCCAAAACCAGCCATGAAACACCCCTTTAACCATGTGCCTTGAATTCCTAATATTATACTAATAAACTCCTAATAACATTACTTTACCAAAAACCTAAAATCATAATCTCATTTTTAGATAAGGAGAAAAACTTGCTCATCTCCTTCCCTATCTTCAAACCCACGACCAAACCACCATAATAAGATCAAGTGATCATTTTTCATAAGTTATAACACCAAACTTGTTCCTTTTACTTGCCTAATCAAGAATCAATCAAGAAAAACACAAGAAATCCAAGCATAATCATCATCTAATCATCTCATTTTATCAAGTAAGTTATCAAATTTATTTTTACATGAAACATCTTATATTTACTTGTATTACATGATTTCCATGCTAAAAACCATGTACAACTAGCTATACCACCATTTATTTTGTCAAAAATGGAACATACAAACCCTAACTTTTTATTTATGAATCCCCTTGCTATAATAACTTGGTTAGGATCCCATGGCACCCTAAGAAGGTGTATGGTAAGATTAGATTAGTCATGTGGTGATTACAAGAGGTTTGGTGATGGTAGAAATTAGTTTTTAACCTTGAAAACTTGATTTGGAACCTATTTTAGACATGCTGTCCCGTTTTGTAAAAATCTGGAAAATCAGTAAACACCAAGGAAACTTTGGCAAAATTTTTAGAAAATACTTTCAAAAACGAATCCGTAGGCGAAAGAACGGATTAAAAAGAGCTTATAACGAAGAAGTTATGATTTTTGCAAGATTGTTGACGAAAAGTATTTTCTGGAAATTTGTTTGCTGTTGGACGTTTTTCATGGTACAAAAAGAGACTTTAGACGTAACCCGGAGGAGCCGAGCTTTCCAAAATATATTACTACATACTAAGACGAAACCGTGGACATAAAGAACAAGTAAAACGGACAAGTAACGACAAAGATATACACGTTTGAATATCGGCTAAAACCACTTTATATTTGACAGCTTTTATTAAATTTTGGCGCAAAAACTACGAAGTACATTTTCAAGCTAGAAGTAATATTAAGTACCAAGCTTTATAACTAATGTAGTATTAGTTATCACGAGTATGTTTTCATCATTTCAAAGATTACAATCCGAGTATTTCAACACTAACATGGAAACATACGATATATATATATATAAGTATATATATATTACAACTAGCTTATTATATTTTCTAATAGCAATATTTTTCCAAATTCTTGGATTATATATTTTGATAACACAAGTGTTTTTACAAAGAGTAGAGTGGTATAGGGAACATGTGCATGTACATTCCTTTCATCATTTCATGATCTAAAGTAGATCATATCATTCATTTAGGTTGCGGATAGAGTGCGCGCCTTACTTTAGTTCATACCTTTTTGTTATCATATCGCTTATATCAGGTGAGTATTCACGAACCCCCTTTTCTAACTATTTTAATCGTTTTGGGGTGGATGCATGAACAATACTGTTTACTCTTATATGAACTTAAAAGACTCTTGTTTCACTATTTATGTTCGTAAGCAAAACGTACTTAAACAAACTTGTTTACTATTTACGAACACTATTATCTGAACTTTTTGACTTGTCTTGACATTATAACTTGTTTGCACTCTTGAACCGTTTGACTTGAACTTTTAGACTTAATGTGCCGTACGTTCTAAGACTTAAAGTCTCTCATGTTCAGAGCATCCTTAATAAATCTCGCCATGGTGGAGTGACTAATAAATCTTTGCCAAGTCGGTAAAGTGACTAATAAATCTCGCCTAGGTGGTGGAGTGACTTCAAGTCTCCCATGTTCAGAGCAACATTATAAAGTCTCCATTGTTCGGAGCGGCCTTGACTTATTATATACTTTGTGCCCTTACTGTGAACTATATTGACCTTATGTACTTGAAAATCAAACGTAATACTTTATATGCAAAGGGGTTGTGAACACATAGGTTGTAAGTCTTGTTATGGCCAAGACTTGCAACTGAGTGGATTCACAATGCCTTTGCCTGGCGAACTTTCTCAAATGGTTTTCTTATTATTTAAAACGTTTATACTCACCAACTATTTTTATAGTTGACCGTTTTCTCTCATGCATTTCAGGTGATCGTCAGTAAGCTTGTCATCAAGGTCTTGCATAATGAAGTTTTCACATGTCACTTCTTTTCATTATGTATTAAAATACCATCTTTTGGGAATCAAACTTATGTCTTTTATTTGCCAAAGTCGGCAATAACAACGTTGTAATGTTATATTTTTCCTTAATGTAAATTATGGTATTGTCTTATTTCTCTTTGGTAATGTATATCGATTTCGTTACACCTCGTGTTTCCGCCTTCGGCGAGGGTGTGACAGATTGGCATCAGAGCCAGAGGTTATAGAGAATGCCGATTTTTCTAAAATAAAAATCGCAACTATAACCAAAGTAACATTTTTCTTAAATACCAAAAATGATACGAGTCGACTAGTCTTAGCATTGCATTATTAATCCTCAAGTATGCATAGCCTGATCACCTATGTATAATTCAGGAAGAATCATGCAATGAAGGGAGTAGTAGTCAAAGATCATGTTTGGTCGGGTCTAGAGAGTCTGGTCACCTGAAGTTGCATTGGTCGGGTGGGTATGCATAACCTGTTTATATGTTTCAGTTTCTGTTACCGTACCTTATATATGCCTTCATGTATATACTTTCTCCTTGCTACCTTACGCCCCGTTAGATTAAGCATGCCTTTGTTTCCATCATTTTGCGATCTTCATGTCACGACTGTTATTGTACCGTACATCCTCCGTCATCTTTCATGTGTCGCTCACTCAACCAACTATTTTTGTCTATCGCAGAGACATGGCCGCAATAAACCCTCCGAATGACACTGCTGCTGGATTAGCAGACCTCCTCACTCAGATTGTTGCGCACATTGATGCTGGACGGACTAATAATGGAGCAGGTGCCTCGAACAACGGTCAGGGATGCAACTATAAGACTTTCATGACGTGCAAACCAATGGAATTTTATGGCACTGAGGGTGCCATTGGACTGCTATCATGGTTTGAGAATGTTGAGTCGAAACTCAGCATCACTAAATGTGCTGAAGGAGATAAGGTTGAGTTCTCTGCGGGTCTGCTTCAAGGTCGAGCATTGACTTGGTGGAACAACCAGCTACAGACTCAAGGAAGAGAGGCTGCAAATGGATTATCTTGGAAAGCATTTAAGAAACTACTAACTGACGAGTACTGCAGAAAAGATGAAGTGGAGAAGCTGGAAGTGGAATTTTGGAACCACTTGATGGTAGGAGTAGAAGTTGACAAGTACACGGCCCGTTTCCATGAGCTAACTAAGATGGTTCCTCATATGGTCTCCACTGTGGAGAAGCTGATTGATCGATATGTTTGGGGGTTGATTCCTGAAATCAGGAGGGATGTCACTTCATCAAACCCAACCACTCTACAAGCCGCTGTGGGCATGGCATACCGCTTGACAAATGATGTGATCAGATCTGGTGAACTAACAAAAGGAAATAATGAAGGGCGAAAGAGACAGGAAGATCAGCAAGGAAGCCGTCATCAAAATCAACAGGACAAGAGACAGCGAGTAGCTGGAAACTACGGAGCAATAACTCAGGGGCCCGGAGGATATGCAGGCACACATCCTAAATGTACCCGATGTAACCTACACCACTCAGGAGATTGCCCAAGGTGCAGCAGCTGCGGAAAGACAGGCCATCTTGTTCGATATTGCAAAGGAAATCAAGTACGAAGGTCAGCATGTTACGAGTGTGGAAGCTTGGATCATCTCAGGAATACCTGTCCAAAGTTGAAAAGGACTCCCAACCAAGGACCGAATCGTCCAAACCTGGCGGCGGCAATTGAAGGGCCACAAGATGAGGCCGTTGAGATTCCACCCGCGCGTGGCAGAGCTTACTTCCTAGGAAATCCTATCACCCAACATGTCCACGATAGCATAACGGGTACATTCTCTTGAACAACTATATTATTTTCCTAGCACTTAAGTCTTAGTATAGAACTTATACACAACACCGACTAATCCGAGACCTAGCGTTTTCGACCTTAGTTGCTTCATCAAATTTAACAGCGAGCACATATACCTATAGAATGGATGAATTGAATCTCGAGGACGAGATTCCTTTTAAGGTTGGTAGAATGTAACAACCCGATATTTTCCACGTCTACGTTTATTTTTTTCCAACTTTGGAAATTCACTATTCATCGATTACTATTCATCAAAACACTATTCATTATTTTACTATTCATCGTTTTTGATGTCCGTTTGATATTCTGAGAAACATTTGAAAATTTTACTATTCACAGAACACTATTCATTCCGGAAGAAATTCCACTATTCACGTGCATTATCAGTAAGGACCTCTCATACGGACTAGAATAGTCTGCATATCATCATAATGTCATTTACATGCTATACCACTCTTAGGATTCTCAAATTAATATATTTAGTATATTTAACGTTTTACGTGTAAGTATTTATAATTAAACGTTAACACCCGGTTTATACACGACGAATATATCTAAATATTCCCACGATGGTCCCGACATATTTTTATATCCATTTTAATATCATAAAAGTTATAACATTCAGTTACCCAGTATTTTGGAAATTTATTTTATTTAGAACGTACGCGTATGAATATAACGACGGTTTTCGTGAAAACTAAACAATAATCACCCGATCACTCAGTAAATGTACCAAACATATTTTTAATATGTTTTTAACATTATTATAACTTTATTTCATCCCGGTTAACTTCGTGAACGTTTATTGCTATTAAAACCGGTACCCCGATTTTAACGAATAACGCGTAATAACACTTAACGCTACACTATATTTTCTAAGTGATCAAAACCGTTTTGGCTACTCCTTTTCACACCCAAAACCAGCCATGAAACACCCCTTTAACCATGTGCCTTGAATTCCTAATATTATACTAATAAACTCCTAATAACATTACTTTACCAAAAACCTAAAATCATAATCTCATTTTTAGATAAGGAGAAAAACTTGCTCATCTCCTTCCCTATCTTCAAACCCATGACCAAACCACCATAATAAGATCAAGTGATCATTTTTCATAAGTTATAACACCAAACTTGTTCCTTTTACTTGCCTAATCAAGAATCAATCAAGAAAAACACAAGAAATCCAAGCATAATCATCATCTAATCATCTCATTTTATCAAGTAAGTTATCAAATTTATTTTTACATGAAACATCTTATATTTACTTGTATTACATGATTTCCATGCTAAAAACCATGTACAACTAGCTATACCACCATTTATTTTGTCAAAAATGGAACATACAAACCCTAACTTTTTATTTATGAATCCCCTTGCTATAATAACTTGGTTAGGATCCCATGGCACCCTAAGAAGGTGTATGGTAAGATTAGATTAGTCATGTGGTGATTACAAGAGGTTTGGTGATGGTAGAAATTAGTTTTTAACCTTGAAAACTTGATTTGGAACCTATTTTAGACATGCTGTCCCGTTTTGTAAAAATCTGGAAAATCAGTAAACACCAAGGAAACTTTGGCAAAATTTTTAGAAAATACTTTCAAAAACGAATCCGTAGGCGAAAGAACGGATTAAAAAGAGCTTATAACGAAGAAGTTATGATTTTTGCAAGATTGTTGACGAAAAGTATTTTCTGGAAATTTGTTTGCTGTTGGACGTTTTTCATGGTACAAAAAGAGACTTTAGACGTAACCCGGAGGAGCCGAGCTTTCCAAAATATATTACTACATACTAAGACGAAACCGTGGACATAAAGAACAAGTAAAACGGACAAGTAACGACAAAGATATACACGTTTGAATATCGGCTAAAACCACTTTATATTTGACAGCTTTTATTAAATTTTGGCGCAAAAACTACGAAGTACATTTTCAAGCTAGAAGTAATATTAAGTACCAAGCTTTATAACTAATGTAGTATTAGTTATCACGAGTATGTTTTCATCATTTCAAAGATTACAATCCGAGTATTTCAACACTAACATGGAAACATACGATATATATATATATAAGTATATATATATTACAACTAGCTTATTATATTTTCTAATAGCAATATTTTTCCAAATTCTTGGATTATATATTTTGATAACACAAGTGTTTTTACAAAGAGTAGAGTGGTATAGGGAACATGTGCATGTACATTCCTTTCATCATTTCATGATCTAAAGTAGATCATATCATTCATTTAGGTTGCGGATAGAGTGCGCGCCTTACTTTAGTTCATACCTTTTTGTTATCATATCGCTTATATCAGGTGAGTATTCACGAACCCCCTTTTCTAACTATTTTAATCGTTTTGGGGTGGATGCATGAACAATACTGTTTACTCTTATATGAACTTAAAAGACTCTTGTTTCACTATTTATGTTCGTAAGCAAAACGTACTTAAACAAACTTGTTTACTATTTACGAACACTATTATCTGAACTTTTTGACTTGTCTTGACATTATAACTTGTTTGCACTCTTGAACCGTTTGACTTGAACTTTTAGACTTAATGTGCCGTACGTTCTAAGACTTAAAGTCTCTCATGTTCAGAGCATCCTTAATAAATCTCGCCATGGTGGAGTGACTAATAAATCTTTGCCAAGTCGGTAAAGTGACTAATAAATCTCGCCTAGGTGGTGGAGTGACTTCAAGTCTCCCATGTTCAGAGCAACATTATAAAGTCTCCATTGTTCGGAGCGGCCTTGACTTATTATATACTTTGTGCCCTTACTGTGAACTATATTGACCTTATGTACTTGAAAATCAAACGTAATACTTTATATGCAAAGGGGTTGTGAACACATAGGTTGTAAGTCTTGTTATGGCCAAGACTTGCAACTGAGTGGATTCACAATGCCTTTGCCTGGCGAACTTTCTCAAATGGTTTTCTTATTATTTAAAACGTTTATACTCACCAACTATTTTTATAGTTGACCGTTTTCTCTCATGCATTTCAGGTGATCGTCAGTAAGCTTGTCATCAAGGTCTTGCATAATGAAGTTTTCACATGTCACTTCTTTTCATTATGTATTAAAATACCATCTTTTGGGAATCAAACTTATGTCTTTTATTTGCCAAAGTCGGCAATAACAACGTTGTAATGTTATATTTTTCCTTAATGTAAATTATGGTATTGTCTTATTTCTCTTTGGTAATGTATATCGATTTCGTTACACCTCGTGTTTCCGCCTTCGGCGAGGGTGTGACATTTTTCCTTGCTTCAGGGCTAAAGATTAATTTACTTAAATGTAAATTGATAGGTGTTGGAGTCTCGTTCACACAGGTGGAACAACTAGCAGAAGTGATTGGTTGTGCTGCGAGTAAGCTTCCTTTCATCTATTTGGGTCTTCCGATGGGTCAAGTTATGAGCCGGATTCAAGCTTGGAATCCTATTATAGATAGATTCAATTTGAAACTAACAAGTTGGAAGGCGGAGACCTTATCCATAGGGGGAAGACTTACCCTTATTAAATCTGTTTTGGGGAGCATAGGGTCTTATTTTATGTCTTTGTTTCCAGCCCCTGCTACTGTCCTTAGGGATCTTGAAGGGGTTAGGGCCCGTTTTTTCTGGAGGGCGGATATAGGAGAGAAGAAACTCCATAGGGTTAGTTGGTCGAGGGTTATGTCGAGTCGGCTAGAGGGAGGTTTGGGAGTCAGAAGTCTTTTTTCCGTTAATAGAGCTATGTTATTTAAATGGTTCTGGAGATTCTTCCACAATCCTAATGCTTTGTGGGTCTCTGTTATTCGCGCTTTACACGGTTACTCTGGTAGATTGCGTGATCTGTCCACGGTTGGAGCTCATTCTGGGCCGTGGAAGGGGATTATTTCAGTTTTTAGACAATTGAAAGACCGAGGCGATGGTTTGCAGATTTTTTGCCAAATTCGTGTTGGTAATGGGCAGCTTACAGACTTTTGGAGGGACACGTGGCTCGGATCTACACCTCTTTTCACTCGATTTTCCAGAATTTTTGCCCTTGATGATTCGCAGACTATTTCGGTGGCAGATAGGTTGCGTATTGGTTGGGTTGCCTCTTCTCTTCGAAGGGAGCCGAGAGGTGGTGTAGAGACCGAGCAATGGGAGGCTATTTCTGCTCTGATTCAGGCCTTCGTCGTTTCTCCTCAGCCGGACAGGTTACGTTGGACTTTAGATTCTTCATATGAGTTCTCTGTCTCGTCCGCCAGATATTTCTTGGACGGTCGCTCGTTGTTTAGTGGAGGTAGTTCAACTCGCTGGAATAATTTTGTTCCAATTAAGTTGAACATTTTGCTTTGGAGAGTTGCTTTGTCACGTATTCCTACTAGAGATAATTTAGTGTCACGCGGAATCGTTTTAGATTCTAATCTATGTATGGTGTGTTCTTCTTCCTTGGAGACGGTAGAGCATGAATTTGCTGATTGCATTGAGCTTTGCGGTATTTGGAGTAGCATTAGTAGGTGGTGGAACGTCCCTACTCCTTCTCCCCTATCAGTTGTTTCTCTTATTAACTGGGCTGATCACTCTAAGCTTTCCGTTATGCAACGAAAATGCTTTGATGCGGTTGTTTGTACGACGTTTTGGGTTTTGTGGAATTTTCGCAATTCCTTCATTTTTGATTCGGTGAAGCCTCGGAAGTCCAATATTTTTGACGACATTGTTCTAGATCCTTTTTTTTGGCTCTGCAATCGGCGGAAAAATTGTAAGATGTCGTGGGGGGTTTGGTTACAAAACCCTGCCATAGCTTGTAATATGTAACTTTTTCTAGCGGCTTGCTAGTTTTCTTTATAAAATTTTGCTGTAAAAAAAAAACTAGACCTATTGAAGTTGTCACACCTTAATTGATGAGGATAGACACAACATCAACAAAGAAATCAATAAAATATAATCAATTATATACAAGTTTCACACAATCATAAGTAGACACAAGGTGAATTAGCCAAGCATGATGAATGGAGAACATCAACAATAACAATGAAAGACATAATTAAGATAGAATCAACAAATCAATGCAAGATATTTATGGAGTGATTGAAACCCTCTAAGTTGCTGGAAAAACACCTACCCTAACCCTAAAATCGGACCTAGGGTTGGGGGCTTTAAAAAGTGAAGTTATGATGTTATATTTATAGGCAATGTTTCTGTCAGCAAGGCTTGACGGCGTCAGCCCTAACAAGTGACAACGTCAGCCTGCCGTTTTCACCAGATCAAAGATTTCTTCGTCCTTTTTGCGTGGGCTTTTGAATCACCTAATATTGTGACGGTTTCACTAAAGTTTCTTCTTGTGCAAGCCTTCTTCCTGACGTCGTCACTCTATTTCATATAACGTCGTCAGGTTGAATCCTAACACTGTTACCTTCAAAAGTCTTCTGGGACGTCTCTTGTTGTCTTATAACGTGACGACCTTGGTGAAATTACACGTGACGCCGTCACGTGTAAATGTGTTGAAAACTTTCTGGCCCGTCAAGTGTAAAAGTATCCACCTCTTCTTCAATGAGTGACGGCGTCACCTTGTAGATCTTGACGCCGTCAGGTACTGTTTTCAGCTTGATTTGGAGACTTTTCCGTTTTCTTCACTTTTCGCTCCAAAAACATCCAAAATGCTTCCTTTTCCAGATTTCTTCTCCAAAGTACCTAAAATGACAAAAGGAACGATTTAGGGTAATATTTGATCAAATAATCTCGACTTTGGGCATAAATGACCCCCTAAAAGCAGTACACTTTTCGTCTCATCAAATACCCTTACACTTGAGATTTGCTTGTCCTCAAGCAAATGCGCTTTTATTCTAATCAAAATACAACCTAGGGGTCATTTAACACTAATATAAAAGTAATTACAATAAACAATCGTTCCACTTCAACCAAAACAAGCACGAAAATTATACACTAGCACCTCACACATAGTGTTTAGATACTCACATCTCTCGGGTGTAATAAAAGTATAAATATCACAATATGAAAATGGAAAATATCTCTCACTACCTATCATAGCACATAGATTACCATAGGCTTGGGAAAGGATCAAACCTCCACCACTTGGCATAACCACCTAAGATAAACTATGAAAGAGGTCTTTTAAAAGGGTTATAACGTGAGGTGTAGGCATATGATAAACACGGTTTTGTTGGATAAAGGAAATCTTTACTGGTGGCGAGTTAATCATCTTGGTCAATTACATGTACAATGTGGCATTGCTAAGCCAAGACTCGACTCGACTTAAGCTAATCATAAACTAATCAAAAACATAGAACAAACATAAAAGGAAACGGGATGGTAGTTCGTATGTTTTTTCTCTTTTTCTTTTTCTAATTTTCTTTTTCTTGATTTTTTCGGTTTTTTTTTTTTTTTTTTTTTTTTTTTTTTTTTTTTTTTTTTTTTTTTTTTGCGCATAGACTCTTGCCCTACCATCCAAAATAATACATCATAGGGAATTTTTCCCCTTACACTTGAATTTTTACATACTTTACAATCAACTATTCTAATGACTCGAATTAAGATAATCAAAACACTTGGAGTACTTTAAAACATTAACGCACATATGGGGGTAATATATGATGTTCTTCCCCATTACTCCATAACAATAGTACTTTACGCATGAGTCCCAATCGTCCCAAAACAATATGTACAAGATATGACTCGACTTAGCAACCATGTAATCGATTAGATAATTAACTAAGGGTTTAAACATGTAACAATAATGCACTAAAGATGAGTGCATACACGGAAGGCTAAGGCGATTTGGTTGCACATTTGGGGTGGATTGTAAACAAATTCTTCTTTTAAGTAAAATGCTTAAAGTTAGAAACGAAAAAGATAGGCTCGGAGGGGTGTACTAGTGGTATCGTTTACTAAACTGAGTACAATGCAAAGGTGTGGGAGAATTAATTGACTTTACTAGTCAAGTAATTATGACTTCATTGGTCAAGTAATTATGATACGGGTTTAACACAGGGGTGATCCTAATGCCTGTTATCATGTAGTAAATCCTAACTACACGAATGCAATCTTACTAGCGGTCTCGGGATGCATCACTAACGCAAGTTCTAGAATCTAAGTACTACCGGTACACTAATAAGCATCTTTTCCTAACAAATCTAGGGGCGGACCTCACATATTTAGGGTGGAAAATTTTGAGTGCTACGGTTTTTATGCTAGTCATACAACTCCTATCCATGAGACGCTCATTAAGGCTAAAGCTTCACTCCTAAATGTTGTAAAAAAAATTTTAATTTGGCGCTAAAATTGCCTTAACAAGTGTTTCTCTTAGTTTTATTACACACCTACTATTGAACAAACAAACTCAAGTGCAATTAAATTCTATAAGGTATCATCATTTACCCTCCCCTTACACTTAGGCTGAATATTGTCCCCAATCTATAAAAAGGATGTAAAAGTAATGAAGGTAAAAGAATGAAACAAATACTCCCCTGATTCGTTCGGTGTGGATAATGTGGTAACAAGGTTAGATCCTCCTCCAAGAAAATGAACGTTGAAAGCTTCCCTCCAAAAATATAATCATCTTCTTGTCCAATATAACCTGTAATCAACGAACACAAAAACCAAAGCATCAAACCGAACAAAGAAAAACCACAACTAGATGTAATTCCAGACTTAGAAATAAAAACAAAACAATTAAAGGATAGGATACTTGTGTAATGAATTACAAATAGGAACTCATAAAACATATCCACAAGTATTGACACACAGACAAGATAGAATATATGCTAATTATGAATTGTGAATTTTTCATGTTCGAAATTCGTTCTTTTTAACAAAATAAAAACTTCCATACACTTATCTTTTTGTAAAATACCTTTATATGCAATTAAGACGAGGTTAAAAACAAAATAAAGCATTTTCACAAATTATTCAACTATGATTAAGCATATATGATACAAACAAACAAATAAAATAAAAAACATCAAACAATTAAAAACATGGGTTGGGTTGCCTCCCAAGAAGCGCTTGTTTTTGTTTGAGTCACGAGCCTGACTCTACCCTTATTTAACGGAAATAGGGGAGGTTTTCCCTACACTTAGGATTAAGTGCGGGTGGAAGTAGCGATACACACCCTTAGGGTGGAACTATGCCACGTGAGGTGAAGGGGGTGAGTGAATGGCTTCCTTCATCCTAAAACTACCCGGATAATATTGGTTGATGGGTGGGTCAGTTCCTCTTTTGTCTCCTAGATGTAAATCTAAGGATGGAAAGGTGTGTAAAGATTGAGGTTCCGGTTCATCAACACTAGGAAATTCCCTAGAACAAAGAGTAAGGTTATCACTACAAGTATTCAAACCTATATCCTTAAGTGGTAATTGGTCCAAGGTCTCTACCTCTATTGGGGTTCCTATAGTCTCTTCTACTTCTTCCGGGTAAGTCACGGACGGTGTGTATGCCTCAAATGATGGTGGGATTTGTGGAGTACTTAGTGGGCTTGCGTTATTTTCCTCATAATTCCTCGTATCAAGATCACCTATATGTTCATCCTGTATTATGGTAGTGCCTAACCATGACATGCACTTAGGTGGCTCAACTCTACCCTCATGTGTGTTGTATGTTTTGGTGAAATCTATCCTGCTCATGCAACTAGGTAGTTCAACACTAACCATCTCACAATCTTGGTTTGATTCTAAGTTCATGTTCTTAGAAACTAGGTCATCTTGCTCATACGAATCCACCAATTCGTTGAACTTATGGGTCATGGTTAGGAAGCTTTTTCTCAAAATTCATCCAACGGGTCTCACTAAAAGGAATTGATCCTGATAATGATCGTCTAATAGAAATCACACATGCATAGAATTCATCAAACCCATCTAACTTTACCATCAACTCCTCTTGGATCTCAATAAGATCACACAAAAATTCATTTGAATGATAAGAAGCAAATCTATTAGTGAAATATAATTGTTCCTCTATTGTCAGTGATCTAAATGGGATTTCGTCCGCCATAGTGACAATTGAAAATGGTTTTACAAACAAAGGACACAAAGAAAAAGATAGACTACAAGAAAGCTAATAAAAAGAAAATAAAAATCTCACTTGATAGGAATCTAACGAGTAGACCTAATCAAAATAAATTTCAACCTAAACAATAACTATTCCTCGGGCTGCGGCGCCAAAAACTTGATGCGTGGTTTTGCAACCTTGCAAAAGGTTTTACCTCTCAAGGGCTCTCAAGAGGCTTGCAATCCCTACCAGGCAGTGTACCTGACCGATGTAGTATAGTGTAGTGGCAAGTACCGGGGGATTGATCGTTCAACTCAAAGAATAGTGTTCGTTAAGATTGAAATTAATCTAACTAGGTCTAGAGGCGAGGGATGATTCTTTTTGTATTTTTATATTTTATGGAAAGCAATTAAAAATCTCGGGTTTTGGAAGAAGGGGCGAAATTAGTTGCTAATCAACTAACCCAAAAGCTACTACTTAAACTAATGTGTAGGAAAATAAACAAGGGTTCTACGAGGGAAGTGAAGCGTATCTACCTATGATATATTACGGCTTGCTAGCTATCCAATTATACCTATTGAGTTGTCACACCTTGTTTTAATTGACGGGTTGTATTCCTTAATACCATTCATACGGCCATGTACGATCTTCCCTAACTCTATAAGCTTCTACCTCTTCCTATGTCGAGCCGACTACTAGCTCCTAACATTGCCTCCTTAGTAGTTACTTATGCATTAAATACAACCAATTAATCGTAGTACACATCCGATCATGTTTCTTAATACGTTCAAGCATGTTACCAATTAGAAGTCTGCCAGTTTTCTTAAGCCTAACATCGATAAACATTCAATCAAAACAAAAACAATAGGAACCAAGAATTTAAACTAAATCAACTAGACCTATTGAAGTTGTCAAACCTTAATTGATGAAGATATACACAAAATCAACAAAGAAATCAATAAAATCTAATCAATTATATACAAGTTTCACACAATCATAAGTAGACACAAGGTGAATTAGCCAAGCATGATGAATGGAGAACAATCAACAATAACAATGAAAGACATAATTAAGATATAATCAACAAACCAATACAAGATGTTTATGGAGTGATTGAAACCCTCTAAGTTGCTGGAAAGACACCTACCCTAACCCTAAAATCGAACATAGGGTTGGGGGCTTACAAAAAGTGAAGTTATGATGTTATATTTATAGGCAATGTTTCTGTCAGCAAGGCTTGACGGCGTCAGCCCTAAGAAGTGACAGTGTCAGCCCGCCGTTCTCACCAAATCAAAGATTTTTTTCCCTCTTCGCGTGGGCTTTTGAATCACCTAAATCCGAGTTCGTATGCAAAAGTTATGGCCAAAACAGTAACAGCTACCGCGTGCGAGTTGTGATTGTCTTGATCATATTGTGACAGTTTCACTAAGTTTTCTTCTTGTGCAAGCCTTCTTTTTGACGTCGTCACTCTATATCATCTGACGTCGTCAGGTTGAATCCTGATGCCGTCACCTTCAAAAGTCTTCTGGGACGTCTCTTGTTGTCTTATAACGTGACAGCCTTGGTGAAATTATATGTGACGTCGTCATGTGTAAATGTGTTGAAAACTTTCTGGCCCGTCAAGTGTAAAAGTATCCACCTCTTCTTCAATAACTGATGTGGGCGATGATAATAACTTTGAGTGTGCAAAACCTGTATGTTGGCATGGCGACCACATGGTTGCAGCCATGTTGGGTTTTTGGGTACCACTTCCATGATCGCTGACCTGAGCCTTATTATACACATGACAATCATGCACTATAGATAAGTTGCTTTATGGTTGTGATAATTTATGGATCTATTGTCAGATTATTATAGGCGATGATGATACTATTGCGTATGTGCGTTCATTATTTTGCAGCTACAATAAGTTGTTGGATTGTGAAGGGTTGCCGGGGCAGCACTACAGCGTGTTTACAGCCTTTGCGGGTCGCTTACCCAAATCTGAGCTAAGTAGAATTATATAAAAGGCGTGGCCTTTTTCCCCAAACTTTGAGGCCCGTTTGGTGTTTGGTAAGCCCATACCCGAGTTAACTCATTTGGGACCTGTCCGGCTCTAAAAGCCTATCTCTCACATCCCTCTCTCATTACTTCTCCATTCCAATTGTTATCCGAAAACCCACGCGATCCGACCGTCTGGCTTTTACCCGATCCGACACCGATTCATCTATAGTTATTTTGTGAGAGGATCTACAGTAACATCTACAAGGAATTTTTTTTTTATGTGTAGTTGTATGATTGCCAGCGGCCTTTGTTACACTGACATAAACGCTTCATGAAGGTTCTTACCATCTCATAGCCACAGGTTTTGCCCTTTTTCTTCTTGCTTTATATACTTTTAGATTAGGTAGATCGCGTAAAAAAAGGTGTCTGTGTATGTGGGTGTTGTTCTGATAATTTAAAGGTTTGATTTTTATGGTTTTTTTGTACGAATTTATTGGTTTTGCGTAGCTTAGATGATTCGCGTTAGAGTGTTGTAGTAATTTATGGTTTTTGTTATAATTTGCGGGGTTTTTTTTTAATGAATTTAAAGGGAGTGAGATTATAACTTTGTTTTTACATTTGATTGTATGTCATTTTGTATAATGTGTGGTTATAAGAATGCTGATGAAAACTATTTATTAGCTTATCTGTATGTGAATTTATTTAGATGGGATGATGATGCAGGATTTACCGACCATGTTTTAAATTTATAATAGTGTCTTCTACCTAAGGTCTACCTAATGCACTAACGGGCAGTGTACACGGTCGTGTGAGGTATAGCTAGATGGTAAAGCCGAGGTCGCCCCAAGAGCTAAGGTGCGGACATATCTAAGTTTAAATGTCACTAAAATAAAAGGGGTTTTAAAATGATTGAAGTAATTAAACTAAAAAAAATAAAGAAACAAAGCAAATAATAAGTAAAAGGAAATCAGATAGAGAAAGTAGTGTTAACCTAATTACTACTCTTGTTATTAACATGACTAGTTTCTATAAATGCATCCTATCGTTTTATCTGGGGGTTCAATATAATAGGCTCAGTTGGTCAAATCGCCTATTCTATTTCCCATAATCCCCTACTCCGATATCTAAGGATTTTAACCTTAGTGATGAACAGAGGTCGCCGGTTGACTATGTTGAGTCATTAAGTGCCTCTACTAACTTAGACTAGCCTAACGGGAAGTGTTGTCACTTACACCTCCCCTCTAACTTCTTAAGTAAATCTATTAGATAGGTGATCCTTTGGTCAATTCGCATATGTATGGTGATGGAAGCATCTATGGTTCATCTTAACAATCACCAAGTCACAACCTTCTAATGAAATGCGGGCACGGTCACATCGTACATTCCCCTCGAAGGACTACCCAATATCAAAACCCTTAAAGCTAAAGTGTCCAAAGACAAGCTAAGAAATTATACAAATAAAACGACTAAAGATGCGATAAAACTAAATCATATCAATAACAATTTCATAATCGGGCTAACACCAAGAGGTGATTAGACACTCATGTTCAATAATGCAGAAAAACAAATGTTTAACATAACAAATGAAAACATTGAATTAATACAAATCAAATGAATGAATAAACTTATGGTTTGGCGTGAATCCTCCCTTGAAATGGACTTGTATGCTTGATAGAACTTCTCCCTCTTGCTCCCTGAATTCCTTCTGACTTATGTGTGGTGAAAAGTGTGTTGTAAAACTCGGAATTAGGGCTGGTATTTATAGGCCCAACATTGCTACGGCGTAGCCCTATGGATGGCTATGCCGTAGCCTTTGGTAATAACAACTACGCCGTAGCTTGATCAAGAGCTACGATCGTAGTTTCTTCAATTGGCACATCTACGGCGTAGTTATGATGGGACTACGCTGTAGTTTCATCTTTATCTTCGAAAGTTATCTTCTGCTTGATTTTAAGGTTTACGCCGTAGGTGGAGAGAGGCTACTCCGTAGAACCCTTTGATGTGATGTGCTACTGCGCCGTAGGTAGATGGAGCATCTACACTGTAGTTAGTGCAGAATCCGCATACTTCAATGATTTTCATCTAAAACCTTCCAAATTCGTGTCTTTTCGTTCCTTTGCCCATCTTTGCCCTGAAAACAGAATATAAACAAATAAGAGTATATATCCTAACATATTAACATAAAAGATGAACAATTTAGGGGGAAATTAACGCTAAAAACCGGGTACTATTTGATGTTATCAAGTATCCCCTTGCCCTCAAGTAGACCATATTTGAATAATTCTTAAAAAGATATCTCCCGAGAAATTGGGAAATATGAATCTAAAAATTTCCTATGCTAGAATATATCAAAGCCAAACACCTCACGAAATGGGAACAAACACTCATGCTCACTCTCCTAATCTATGTGTTAATTTCGGGGTGATCACTCAAAGCACAGTCATAGAATGTATTCTATCATAGGCTTGGCAGTTACACAAATCTCTACCACTAGAGCTAAGGTCAAAACAGTTTTTAAAGGCAATATTGGGTGAACATTTATAAGGGGTGTAGTGTTGTTACTAACATACTACGGCAAGGGCGACAAAGGCAATGGTACATGACCGGAACGCCATCCAAGACACCAAAGACTGCTCAAATCCTCACCTAAGCATGATTCACAAATAAAAGGGGTAGGATAAGACATGGGATTCACATTAATGGTGTAAAATTAAAAATAGAAACAAATAGTCTTAACCTATAACCAAATTGCTACCACTTGCCGTTCATCCAAGAGTAAAGCTCCAAGACGCAAAAATTGGATCATATAACAAGTGTGTGTGCCATTAGAGGACGTCATGATGGGCACCACGCTTGGTCTTCATGTTGGTGATTATGAACCAACAACTTCATTCTTCATATGTGACCGAAGTGGCCTCTTCGATACTAATTCTTTCAAAGCTCAACATACGGTGCTATACAAGGTTGCACCAAAGATAAACTATTTACATACTGAATTTCACATTTTTTTTCATATCAATACAAGAAATAAAATACATCCCCTCACTTGAGATGAAACATACATGGAATAAATTGGGGGATCTCAAATGATCTTCAAAGGTAAGTCTTCAACGTAGGCATGATTTTGGATCTCTTTACTCGAACCTCGGACTAGAGCAAGTGGCAACTTCTCAATCACAAACCAAGACTACACGGTAGGCTAAGGTGTATAGGTGTATCAAAACAATTTATAATATGGGTAAGAAACAAAAGGATAGGCTCAAAAGGGTGTAACTAGGGGTATATTGCACTAAAGATGAGTGTAACAAAAGGGTTTAAAATACGGGGGTCGAAGAGTCAATGTGACTACTCGATAACACACACATATAGGCTTTTTGGGTGATAATCCTAAAATATTGCCTTCTCAAAAAGTTTCTTCCAAATGTACTAAGAAAACTCAATACACTACTCGTCTATGGTCTCAAAATGATATAAGGGCCAAGTTCTAAAGTCTACAAACTACCGGCACACTCATATTTTGGTGGATTTGGGTAAATCAGGGGAAACTGAAAAAGTTAAACCTCACCATGGGAATAAAGGTTAATCTGCTCGGCTAAGGTCTATTCTAGTTAGGTTCGGAAAAACATGTCAAATTTTTTAAGAATGGCATAATTTTTCAAAATAAACTAGAAACAATGGGGCAAATAATAGTTCAAGTTACATTCTACTCCCATCCCCCCCACTTGAAATGTACAAAGTCCCTTTTGTACGCAAATAATGAGAATATTGGAGAAAAGTAGCATAGTGTTGGGACACACTTTGTATTAATTCAAGTCTCGGTCATTAAATTTTGTAATAGGTTGCTCTAGTTTTATTATTATCTTAATTTATGTTTAAAGGCTAAGTGTAAAAGCCCAAAAGGCTCACAAAGCCCACGTCTAAAGCAAGGAAGGTTCTAGGGAGTGTTGCCCTAGTTCCTCTCCTATAAATACAAGCCTTATGTAAACATTATATTTGTTGGTTATTTGATTATCTATGTGAAACTCTTGCACTTTTACCTTTCATATAGCATCTAATCATCCAATCCTTATATCTATCTCATTCTCATCTTTACAATACTCGTGTGATCATAATATGGTGACCTAACAAGTGGTATCATTCGCCTACTAGAAGATTGAAGTGTAGTTTCCTTGTTAACGTGGGGTTTAGGTGCTAGTTTCTTTATTTTGTGCTTGTTTCTTTGTTTCATTCACTCAAATCTTGAAGCTTGGATAAGTTTTAAGGTTGATATAGTGTTTTGAGGCTTAGATTTTGCATAAATTTTAGTTCTTTTTAAGTTTTATCTACTTTTTCATTAGTTTCTTGATTTTGTACTTCCTTCAGCGTTGGAAAACTTGTTTTTGAAGGCTAAGTCTTTCCTATTTAGTGTTTTCTAAGTATTTTAGAAGTTACTTGATCAAAATAATCTATTTATAATCATTTTCTATAAAAAAGTAGTGATTTTTGAAGAATCTAACCACTTTATGCGTAAAAGTACTCCCATTACCCAAGTTTTTTGCTGAAAAAGGTCAAAAGTACTGTTTATGCTTAAGTTTATCCAAAAAAACCCTCATCTTACGCTTAAGTTTATGCATAACACCCTCTTTTCACGCATAAAGTTCACTTCTTACGCATAAAGTTCACTTTTTATGCATAAAGTTCACTTCTTATGCATAAAGTTCACTTCTTACGCCTAAAGTTCACTTTTTACGCATAAAGTTCACTTTTACGCATAAAGTTCACATCTTACGCATAAAGTTCACTTCTTACGCATAAAGTTCGCTTCTTACGCATAAAGTTCACATCTTACGCATAAAGTTCACATCTTACGCATAAAGTTCACATTTACGCATAAAGTTCACTTTTTACGCATAAGATCGGAAAGCTATGCATAAGTTGCTGTCTAACGCAAAAGTTCATCTTGTTTCGCAAAAGTTTGATCTCCAGATTCTTCTACGTGCAACGATGACTCAGTACTTCCCTAGCTTGGACAAGTTAGTGGAATACTTCGACTCGTGATATCTTTCAAGCTTGGATAAGTTTGAGAGATTTGTTTGGTTGCTAAACCTTACGCATAAACTTAAGCTTACGCTTAAACATAAGCTTACGTATAAAGGCTAAGTTTACGCCTAAAATCATTGGTTTACGCATAATCTAACCCTTTACGCTTGACCTAAAGTTTACGCATAAGAAGAAAGTTACGCGTAAGATCTAAGTTATCCATAAGATCAAGGTTTTTCTTCTAAGGAACTTACATTTCAATCATCTACAAAGATCCATCATCTACACAAGTCAATTGATTTTACACATATTTTGATTCTTCCGATTACATTGCAACAATCAAGGGGGAGAAATGTGTAAATCAAGGTTGCAAGTGAATGAACAAAAGTCACAAATCTCCACACCTATCTAAATCTCCACATCATTACACTTTATTCTATCTACAATATCCATCAACAACCGTATTCTCAGCAACTCTACAATGTCTCAATCACCTTCTTCCAACTACCTTCCTCACCAATATTCTCACCAACAACCGTGTCCACAACAACAAATATACAGCTCCATCATCCATATGTCTAACATTCATAATGTCCTACTCTATGGCAATGAATCAAGACCTCCCATGTAACTCCCAGGAACATACACTGATTGAAAACTGAGATTTAAAATATGGCTCACAAATCGTCTTGATGCAGATCTCATGCTTAAATCCATCCAAGATGGTCCATACAAAATGATATTTCTTTTTGACTCAGTCAAACCAGGGATCATAAGACTAGAAACTGCTGCAGATTTGAACGATATTGAACTTGCTCTGTACACTGCGGACAAACAGGCCGCATTCATCATCACGTTGGCTCTTCCCAACTCGATTTACATGAATATGGACTATCAAGCCAGTGCTCATGACATGTGGAATTATCTTGAATCTATGCATCGTAAAGAAGAACTTCATCACATCAGAATGAAATAGTTTCTTGAATCATGTTTAAGCATGAATCTACTAAAGACCATTCTCCCTGCTCCACCATCCCAAGCTGTTGACCATGGATCATTAATTTACACTCTGAATGGTCTATTATTCAATCCTCCAAATGCACCTGAGCCTATCTTCATTCCACAGTACCATCCTGTAACACTAAATGATCATATGCAATCTCTTCTGCAAAATCTAGTGAAGCTTGGACAAGTATTTACTGAGAAAGGCAAAGGTGTAATGACTTCAACTTCTGAATGCTTAAACACAATGGAAGATACTGATGATGAAGAAGATCTTATCGAACCAATCATGGCATTTATGGCACATACAGAAAATCTGGCAAATATGGAAGCTCAAGATTATGATTCAACTCCACTCTTTGACACTGATGCTGAAAACGATGCCACACTTAGTCGCATGGAAGATGAAGGGGGCCCAGAGTATCATTCTGATGATTTTGAAGATCCGTTTGTGGATCTTAACAAAGGAATGATATTACTAACTAAGATGATCTCACAATTTAAGAATTCAAAGAGTCAGACTTCATCTAACCCCCGAAATCAAGCAGTCAAGCAAGGTGAAAGAGTTATTATTCAAGGAAGGAATGCTCAAAGGTTTGTTGGGAATGGTGAGAATACTGCAGATATCGGTAATACAGGCAATGAGGTTAAAGTATTGGAAAAACAAGATGCCAGCAACAGATTAGGGAATGATACAGATGCTGATTGTGCAGAAATCAGACCCTCCTATGTCTTTGAGCCCAAGTTTGACAAAGAACAGATGGATGAGGAAGATATCATACCCATCTATGACACAAAACCTAACTTTGACAAAGATCAAATGGTTGGGGTACAATCTATTGTTGATCATATTATGCCTGCAAATGAGAAACACCAATCTAAGCAACCTAACTTCAGTAATGAAGGAGAGGTTGATAAGGATGTTGTACAATGTCTATACAAATGACCGAGTCTGAGTCCTTTCCTGATAATCTAATAACTGACACATCAAATCAAACTCTTGAGTCTAAACACATTCTTCTAAAAAAGACCATTCCCCAGTTTCATAAAGACTTTTCAAAACTGGAGGCACACTGCATCTCACTTGAACTTAAATTGCAAAACGAATCTCTAACCTTGGGCAACAATGGTCAATTTTTGAATGAACAAAGTAAACATGTGGATACATTAGTTAAAGAAAATGAGCTTTTAAAAGGTCAAATTCAAGCAAAGGTGTTTGCACATGCTGCATTGCAAAACAAATTAAGAAGATTGACAGGCAAGAGTATGGATACTAAGTTTGCAAAACCATCAATATAATTGACACTACATCTTTGTACTTCTAACATCTGGAACCCAGTTACACTTAGGGATCCATGTTCTCTGTTTTATCTATTCTTTCTTTCTTTACAGATTCAATAGGAGTGGCTTCGGAACAAATCAGTTTCGGACCCGAGCTTAATGATTATGGCTTCTGAGCACAACAGCTTAGGACCCGCAACCAACCATCTGAACTTTCCAGATACTTCAACTGCACCACTGTTACTCAACCGTAAAGAATTGGAAAAACTATTTACTCCACTATTTGATGATTCATTTGCAAGCCGTTCTCCAGATGTGTTACCTATTTCCGCTACTCAACCTGATCAAATTCCAGAACATGACACACCTGGATAAACAACAACCATTGTTGCTACAGACGGTCCTCCAAGTGAATCTCCATCAATAGAAGAACAAGCTACTTCCAACAACAATGATACAACTGATGATCAACATAATCAAGAAGTACCAACACTTGCAGATTATGACAAAAATGCTTTCTTCAATCCATTTGCACCGGCTCTAACTGTTCCTATATAGTAAGAGTCGTCTTCTCGCAATTTGGATCTGTCTAATATGCATACGTTCAACCAACATCACCCTTCGACACATGGACTTAAATGGATTTGGAAAAACAAGCTGGACGCAGAAGGCACAGTGATTCACAAAAAATCTAGTTTAGTAGCAAAAGGATACAGTCAATGAAGCAGGATTGTACATCACTGTCATCAACAAAATCTTAGTATGTAGCTATGTCTGCTTGCTGTGCTCAAGTCATTTGGATGAGAACTTAGCTCACGGACTACGGCTATGTATTTGACAAGATCCCAATGTACTGCGACTAAAAGAGTGCTATTGCAATCTCATGCAACACCAGTCATCATTCCAAGGCAAAACAATTGCTCTCCGCTACCATTTCATCAAAGAGTATGTCGAGAAGGGTACAATTGAATTAGATTTTGTGGGCACTGAATACCAATTTTCGAACTTGTTTACAAAGGCATTACGTCCATCAAGGTTTGCTGATTTAGTTCACCAAATTGGTATGCGGTGTTTGACTCCAGATGATTTGCAAATTTTCTTAAAAAACTAAGTGAATCAAACATCAAACTATTTTTGTAAATATTTTATCAAAAAGAAAATACAAAAATATAAAATTTTCAAAAACTACAAAAAGAATCTTCTTTCTCTGTGCACAAACTTCCTATCTTCAAAACTATGTTCCTCCATTAAAACAAATTTTGCTTTACATTGTCAAAATGGAACATGTTTTGAGGGGGAGAAAACTTTTCACAATATCATGAAGTTTGCACACCTTAAAATAAGTCTTCAAGAAAAAAAAAACGTTTCTTCATCATTCTGATTAAAAAATCTTTTTTTAAAAAAGTTCTATGATCTCTCGAATTGAAATGTGCAAAAAGGTTTCACAAAATAAATGCTAGTTCGAGGGGGAGAAAAGAATTCCTTTTTTTATGCAATGATTCCAAGTTAACCATGTTTAGACTTCAAATGGAAAAATAATTAACCTTTAATGAGTAAAGTTCACAAAAGTCTTAAACTTAGGTGAAAGGACCTTGCATGGAAAATAAAATGGGCTCTAATAAATGTTTCCACAAATATTCTCAAAAGTATCACACATAATCGTAAACCTCAACGATTCAGACTAACGATTTTTTTATCCTCAATTTTATCCATAATTGTGAGTTTCTAATTTCTTCATTTTAGTTGTCTAATCGTTCCCTAAATGTTTCAAATATTTTCAACGGTCAAAAAGGCATAATCAGAAACTAGGGTTTATGTAATTATCGATCGGGGCATTTCTTTTTTATGTGTTTAGTCTAATTAATTATTTCATATAGCTTTACAAAACACTAAAGAATGCTCGATTGGTGTGTTTGCTCGATTAGAAACAACATAGGTTTAGAATCATGTGATTTAGGGTTTAAGATGTCGATTTCTTTGCTGCTATTACTAGGACGTTTGTTTGTTTAATATTCAGGCATTATGATGCTAACATGTGTGCAACGAATCAAATCATAACCCCAAACCATAATCATAATTGGAAAATCTCGAGTGAAAGAATGAATTAATCTACGATCTTGTGTGTTAATATGAGAATTCTGAGCACTTAGGAAGATTTATAATGAGTTTTTGATTCATTTGCATACTTTTTTGTGCCTGATGCATTTTTTCTGTGTGCAAGTACATGTCATCCCATTGGAAGTCAAAATTTCAACATTTGTCAAAAAAATGTTTCTTATGGAACATATTTTGAGGTTAAAAGGCAAAATGTGTTTAAAGGCTAAACTGGTAAAAGGATTCAAAATGGTGAGAAACAAGTTTTTCAAACTCTACATTCTCGTTTTACACTGGTAAAGCAAGTGTGGAGACCAAAGCAGAGTCGTTCAAAACCTTTCAAATTTTTCAAAATCTGGAATGCTTTTGCTGCAATAAAAGAATGACTCCGATCTGAACATCCCAAATACTGGAAGGTTACAATTCATCACAAAAACAAATCTTCAAAAAGAACCCATGAGGTTTAACTCTAAATGGAAATCTTCTTCTTTTGATTTTAAAACTCAAAGAGAGACACCGTGTTTCTCAAACAACTTTCAATAGTAAAAGAGTTTTAAATTTCCATTGATTCAATGAGTGTTAGTTCAAAATCAAACAAAGGTTTTCAGTCCTCGTTGGAATTCAACATCTTTTAATCGGATTGACACAACCTACTAATGGATTTCAAATTTTGGTAAACCCGTTGGCGGTGCTTAAATGGGTTCCCGAAGTTGTTGTCTAATCGAATATTCAAGCATTCTTTGTTGTATAATACTTGATTGTGTTTTCTTAAACCTTGAGCAGAATCATCTCACGAATTTTCAAAAAGTATTTCTTAAATACGATTCAAAATTCTGCTTAAGAAGACTATCTCTCGAATAAACTTCATTATTTGAGGGGGAGTATTTTGTTAAAAGAAAACAAATTTTGTATAAAAACAATGGTTTGTGCACGCATTTCAGTGTACAACCCGTACTTTGTAAAGAAAGGACCTTGAGGTACGCTTCAGTGCTTCAATCCTAATATAAGGAGCGAAAGCTTCTTAATTTTGAGTAGAATTTATCAAATTTTCTAAGTTTTTCATAAATTCCTCAAAAGGACAAGTATTCCCTCTCGTAATCAAAACCTCAAAAAGTTATTTCACTTATTGAGGGGGTGTATTTGAAATGATCTTTGTTCATAATGAAAAGTTCTTGAGGAATTCTTCCCGCAAACCTCAAAAAGCATATTTTAATCAAAAGTTTAACAAAAACAACATCAATATGCTATTTTTGAGGGGGAGAAAACAGATGTAATTAAAATATGAATGAAAAAGTAAATGAAATCTCGCATGAGCTCGACTCAAGTTATTACCAAGGAATTGACGAAACATAAAAGTTAGTAAACGAAAAGACTTGTCCTCGACGGGTAATAACTTCAAGTTAGTTACTAGAGCTAGTTGTCACCTAAAAGCTGACAATGCATCTCTTTAATTAGCGACGTAAGCGTGTCTCGAACAGGACCTGTCCAAGTAGAATGTACCATTTCGAGAGATTCTCTTTGGATGTAACCAGGACGGGTAATAATTTCAAGCTGGCCTAGCCAGTGATGTAAGCGTGTCTTAAATCGGTCATGTTCACTGAGATTCAATCAATTCAAAAGTGATCGTGTAAAATTCTATTTATAACTTATAAGCACATGTGAAAGGGGAGTATTTCTGAAAAAGCAAAACTCTCAAAGTGTTAATAAAATATGTTTTAATAATCATAAAACACTTTGAGAGATTTTCAAATGATGTTTATGGCAACATAGGATAGTCATGGAGTTATAAGGTGACTAAGGTTAGGGTAACCGTCCTACGATCCGCCAGAACTGGAGGGATCTACCCAAGGACAATACCAATAGCTTAGAACTAGAAAGTCCTTAGGTATGATATGAAAAGAGGAGAAAAGAATGAAAGGAGAAAGAAGGGGTTGAAGAATTAAAAAGAAACGTTATGAAAAGGGTGAAAAGAAATAGCCCTCCAAATGATTCAACCTTAGGACAAACACCGGGTTCAACTCATATTCTACTGGTTGTTGCTAAGGCAACACCGGTATTGAAGACAAAGACGTCATGGACCTAGTGACGCACTGCACTAAGGCTATGTTTGGCGTGGAGCTTTTTTGGAGCTTTTTGGGGCAATGAGCGGTCAGAATGAGCTTTTTTATTTTTGATGTTTGTTTGCCAAAAGAGCAATGAGTTGTAGCAATTTTTTAGGAAAGCTAATATCTCAATGCTTCATTTTGAAGCTGTGGATTTTTACAAGAGCTGTGGATATATTCAATTACTAAAATACCCCATTACCCCATCCCTAATAAAAACCCTAATTTAATCACGTAATTCATCTTCTATCTGTCGCATTTTTTTTTGTGCTGTCACGAAGTCACATGTTAGTGATGCACATTTTCTTTACGTTTTCAAGTCATACTAAGATTTCAGATATTTATTTTTAATAGTATGGATTTTCATAAACTAACCTGGATGCTTTTACATACATAGATCATTCTTTTTCTTTTATATTTCTGATCATACATGACATTGATCCAACAGATTTTTTGGTTTGATCCTGTTTAATCTATTGACGCATCAATATTTTGTATTTTATCTACGAGAAATTGTTCAAGGATTATGAAATGCACGTCGTCGGTAGTACATTACTAGTGTATAACGGTATTATGAAATGTCCGGCATGTAAACGTAACTTTATTATTTATTTAGAGAATTTTCTATTGAAATATGTATATGTCCTTTTACGTCATTTAACATATAAATAAATACAGCTATAGCTATGTTAGCAAACGTTTTTATTTTTAAAAAAAGCTACTGCTCACGGCTACTGTTCACAGCTACTGCTACTTTTACCAAACACAGCCTAAGCCTTTTTAACCACTCAAGTTCTCTTAAAAGAGCTTGTTTCATCCTCACGGGGAACCCTGTATAATCTATCGACCACTCATTACGAGCCATGTTGGTATTGAAATAGGAGACTCCGCCCCAGTCTCCGACGACTAAATGAAGCACTTATCGAGTCTAGAGCCGCGAGATTACATGAAATGATCTCTTAGGAAGACGATATACTTCTACACTGGTGGTCCAACATTAAGGACACGAGATGTAAACTTGAGAGTCTTTCACAGATCCTAGCAATCTGCCATAACATTTATGAGAGAATTCACACAAGTGTTTCTCAATGATTTAATGGAAACTCCTGTCAGGGTCAACATTAAACAGCCCTGACAGCAGGTCACTTCGGTAACTCCTTATGGGTTACGCTTAGTGTTCGCGGTGGTTCCACAACGGTCTACAGTGATGTGGTGATCTCCTGCGACTCACCCATTCGTTGATTTACCTAGGTAGATCTTGTAAGTCCTCTCGGGGGTATCCGAATTGGGAACGGCCTTGGTAAGGGTTAGAAGGAGTCTTCACACTATACTATTGACGATCTCTAATTCCGAACCTGTAAGTACCGGTTGTTTATTGCTAACTGTTTACTTGCAGCAACATATCACCTCCATGACGATAAATTCCACATGCTCATACATACGTCTTGAAGTCAAAGAAAGATCCCTCAAAGATCTAAGCAATACAAAGATCAAAGAAAGATTCTACGCCTAATAGAGGAACCTACAAAGTAAAAGAGACTAAGATCAAAGTGATTGAAAAGGAACTACGTATGTTTGAATCTCAAAGTCCAAAGATATATGAGCATGTTGGAAAAACGGACAACCACCAAAGACGATGAAGTGAAAAAAAGGCAGGTGATGACACAATCACAACTACATCACCAAGAATAAAGATTAAAGAACAAAGAACTTTCACCTTACAACATTTTTGAAAACGTCAAAAGTAATACAAGTCTCAAGTCAAATACATAGAAGAAGACGCCCAGCAACCGTGATGACCGACCCTTAGGGGGAGATTGTTGGGAACACACTTTGTATTAATTCAAGTCTCGGTCATTACATTTTGTAATAGGTTGCTCTAGTTTTATTTTTATCTTAATTTATGTTTAAAGTCTAAGTGTAAAATCCCAAAAGGCTCATAAAGCCCACGTCTAAAGCATGGAAGGTTCTAGGGAGTGTTGCCCTAGTTCCTCTCCTATAAATACAAGCCTTATGTAAACATTACATTTGTTGGTTATTTAATTATCTATGTGAAACTCTTGCACTTTTACCTTTCAAATATCATCTAATCATCCAATCCTGATATCTATCTCATTCTCATCTTTACAATACTTGTGTGATCATAAAATGGTGACCTAACAAATAGGAACGAGAACTTCCCTGAAATTTGCACTTGAAAATAGTAGAAGGATCATGTTTGCGAAAATGTGCCTTCGCTTCGCCTAATGAGCAAACTTCGTATCCCTGAAATCACGTAACAACCACAAGCATAAAACCTCAAAAAGAAAAATAAAAAGAAAAAGGAAATCCTAACTCACTTTCATAGGAATCATGGTTGAATTTAGCGTATGCAACAAACCTTTTAAACCACTTGGTGTCCCAAGTGGACGAGTGAAGTCTCGTGAGGGTTTACAGTGAACACACCCGCAAAGTTCATTTAGAAACTAATACAGTGTTTATACATGTTTGTACTAAAAATCTTTTGAAATTAGATGGTACAGGAGAAAACTATGGCGTAGTAGCAATAATGGCTACGCCGTAGTTGGAAAATTCTTACAGAATGACACCTGGGGGAAGCTACGGCGTAGCTACTCAGTGGGTTGCGCCGTAGACTTTTCCTGGAGGAAATTTTCTGGAGTAGAAACCTAATTTTTGGCTCAATTCATCGTCCCCCTTCTCTTTTACCTGCAAAAAATCATTAGAACAAACATTCAAAACCAAACTACGCTAATAAAATGAAAAATGGAGGATAGTTCGCGTTGTCTCCCGAAAGAGCACTTTTGTTTATTATTGAGTCTTTAAGTTAGAATCATTGTCGCGATTAATAGTGTCTGATGACGTATAGTCTATATATGGGCCACGAGCCCAAATGATAAACATTACTCGGCCCAAATCCACCACGAGTGGGCTATCATTATAAATGACTTGGGCCATAATAATAACGGCTTGGGCTCACGAAGCCCAAAGCCCAACCAAATTAATCGGGCATGCGATAAGGATCTTCTATTCATAGAATAGATATCCTTACCCCGATAAGCACCACGAGTGCGAAGAGTAAGGAGCAAGAAACCTACGCGGTTTCAGCCCCTATATAAGGAATGATATATTCTCATTCAAAGGTACGATATACAAACCCTAACTCTTTACGAGAACCCTAAATCAATTACTTACTCTCACGCCGGAGTCTAATCGGGGGAGACAATCCCTCGATAAGCCTAACGGTGTTGTTTATTTTCTTAGTGCGCAGGTAACAAGTACTAAGAAGCGAATTGGTACGAGAGCAAGAGCCAATAACAGGAACGCCCAACTTTTGTATCAACAAGTGGCGCCATCCGTGGGACCCTACTAAGAACTAGAATGACAAAGCATAAGAATTCTAGCCAGCGGACTCCGCAGTCAGAAAAACGTGACCATCAGAGGAAGAATCAACAAGATCCGACCTCCAGACAAGTTGCTGGGACAACCAGCGCACCTGGTCACTAAGAGGCAGGGACAACCCAACCTCTTCCAGTGGTAGAACTACCTATAAGGACTACCCAAGTCACCCCAGTGGTCCCAAGCGTTGAGGAACTCCAGCGCACCCTCTTCACCACTCATCATCAAACTGTACCCGCAGTGAACAACACTGTGCCGCCAGGCGCGCCTAACCGAGATAGGGTGCCTAATACTAAGGCAGAAATTCTTGCAACAACTGAGGACGCGCCCGATCTAACTTTGGGAAACTTTGTATCCCAAAATTATGAAACCCTAACCGCCCTCATGCAGGAAGAAACAAGAAGAAGGGCAAGTACGAGCCTACAAGCTCGACTCAATTTTGGTCCTGAACGCGAACCATCACCACTGCGCCACCCACGAGGAAGATGCGCAGAACGTACCACTATCCATGAGAGGTTGGGTACGACATCTGATTCACAATACTCAGAAGACAGCGAGAGGCACACTAATGTTCACTCCAGACTTGGCAGTCGGGGAGTACAAGATCGATTAGGACCCCAACATTCGCCAAGCGAAGGATCTTCCAAACCTGGGAGTAGGAGGATTCAAGACAGATTGGGGAGAAGAAGATCCCCAAGTAGAGATCCCTCAAGCTCTTCTTCTGAAAGAAGCCGGCGCAAGCGCCGAAAAAGAGACTACCCTTCTTCCAGTGACTCCTCGGACAACGAGGATAAAGAAACAGGACACTGGAAGTCAAGAAGAAGATGTCGCGAGGAAGAAAATGAACATATGTCTCTCCCATGGCGTCGCCAGAAAGTTGATGCGTTTACACGGCGCATCAGCGATTACTCAGACCGCAAACGCAGGCGCATGCCCACTAACGTGAAAACATATGATGGAACAGGTGATCCCGATGATCACCTAAAAGTTTTCGAATCAGCCGCCACTATAGAAAACTGGCCACAGCCTGTGTGGTGCCACATGTTTAATTCTACGTTAGTAGGAAACGCGCGCACATGGTTTAGCAAACTCCCACGTAGGAGCATCGGTGGGTTTGAGGAATTACGGAAAGCATTCCGTCTCAACTTCACCCAGCGAAAGAAGTGCGCTAAAAACCCTGTTGAGCTAGCAAGAGTGAAACAGCGTCAAGGGGAATCAACTAGCACTTTTATGGAATGTTTCAAGGATGAGTGCATACAAGTCAAAGCATGTCCTGAAATCCTAAAAATTTCAGGGTTCATGAATGGGATTAATAACCCAGAACTCATCCGAAAGCTGAACGACAAAGTTCCACAGACTTTTGATGAGCTAACAAAGCGTACTAGATCCTTTATACAAGGAGAAGCAGCTGTTGCGGACAGCAAAAAGGTTTATTCAAACTATAGGCAGCAAGAGCAGCCGCGGAGACAATCCAATGATCAGAATAACAACCACAGCAGAAATTACCGCAGTGGAAGAGACAATGACAAATATACCCCTCTTACAAAAACTCCGAGGGAAATATTTGTAACAGAAGGTGCGAACTTCCCAAAACCACCACCAATGCGCACTGCAGAGGAAAAGCGCATAGGGAGCGGATACTGCGAGTACCATGGCCAAAAAGGCCATACAACTAACGAGTGCGTCCAACTAAAACAACTAATTGAAAAGCTAGTAAGAGAAGGCAGGATGGACCACCTCGTAAAGAACATCAAAGAGGGAAAAGATAAACAGAGAAACGGGGGTAAGAAAGAACCCCCCAAGGAAAAAGCTGATACTATATACATGATACAATCATGGCAACGCAAGATAAAGCAAAAAGTCAGCCAAAAATTCTCTCCAGAAAAAGAGATATCTTTCCCTACTATAGCTGCGGACAATGCAGTCGTGGAGCCTCTAACTATTGAAATACATACAGGAGGACATGATATCCACCGCATGTACATTAACGGAGGAGCATCCGTAGATATCCTGTACGATCACTGTTTCAAAAGACTGCGACCTGAGATCCAAAGTCAATTGATACCAGCAACAACGTCATTAACAGGATTCACAGGAGAAAAGATCTAGCCCATGGGGCAGTTACGCTTGTTGGTGGTCGTAGGAGATGAACAACACTCAACCGCAACATGGATAAACTTTATGGTAATAAAATCCCTTTCACCATACAATGGTATCATTGGGAGACCGGGAATATCATCCATGCGCGCTGTACCATCCACTGCTCACGGAATGCTTAAGTTTCCAGTGGAAGGAGGAGTTGTCACTCTCTATAACACAACAATACCACCAAGAGAATGCAATGCGGTAACAACTGAAGCAGAGACTATTCCAGAACAGCGCGCGGAAAAAACGCCAAATATAAAAGTCGCTATTCATCCAGATTACCCGGAACAACAAGTTTCGATTGGGGGATCTTTATCTGACAAAGGTAAAGCAGCTGTATGCGCACTCTTGCAAAAAAGCCTAGACATCTTTGCATGGGAACCAAAACATATGACGGGAGTATCGCGCTCTATCACAGAGCATAAGCTGCAAATCCGACAAGGATATCCTCCAATACGACAAAAGAAGCGCGACCAGGCCCCAGATCGTACAAAGGCTATTCTGGAAGAAGTACATAAGCTCGTAGACGCAGGCATCATGCGCGAAGTATACTACCACGACTGGCTTTCTAACTAAGTTATGGTAAAGAAGAGCGATGGCAGTTGGAGGATGTGCGTAGACTTCACGGACCTCAACAAAGCATGTCCACAGGACTGCTATCCACTGCCAGAGATAGATTGGAAGGTCGAATCCCTATGCGGATACCCTTTCAAATGCTTTTTAGATGCATATAAAGGGTATCATCAAATCCAGATGGCAGTCGAAGATGAAGAAAAAATAGCTTTCCACACCAGTCAAGGAGTATACTGCTACACAAAAATGCCTTTTGGCTTGAAGAACGCAGGCGCGACATACCAACGACTGGTGGACACAGCTTTCGAAAAACAAGTAGGCCGCAACCTGGAAGTCTACGTTGACGACCTTGTCATCAAAAGCCACACAGAGGACGAATTGGTGCGCGACATCGAGGAGACATTCAGAACATTGGGGCGAATAAACAAGAAGTTAAATACCAAGAAGTGCACCTTTGGCGCAACTGAGGGCATGTTCCTTGGATACCTGATAGAACCCGATGGAATCAAGCCTTGTCCAGAAAAGACAAAGGCTGTTATTGATCTCCCCTCACCGCGCACACTCAAAAAAGTCCAGTCATTGAATGGAAAGCTAGCAGGGCTAAACCGTTTCTTATCTAAGTCAGCTGACAAATCTCTTCCTCTCTTTAAAACACTCACGAAGTGTACTAAAAAGGGAGACTTTTACTGGACTAAAGAAGCGGAGGAAGCTTTCCAACAACTTAAAAACCATCTGGCATCTCTTCCCAAACTTGTCGCACTGCGACCAGGGGAAGAACTAATCATGTACTTATCGGCAACCCACGGAGCAGTCAGCGCAGTACTATTGACAGATAGGAACTCCGTCCAGACACCCATATACTTTGTAAGCAAAGCTCAAAAGAAAACAGAGATTAACTACAGCGCTATGGAAAAGCTGGTCTTAGCTCTAGTATTCGCAGCCAAAAGGCTGCGCAGATACTTTCAAGCGCATCCAATAGCTGTAATCACTGATCAGCCAATCAAACAAGTTATCTCTAAGCCTGACGCATCAGGACGCTTACAAAAGTGGAGTGTACTACTAAGTGAGTATAACATCTCATACAGACCGCGCACTGCAATCAAAGGTCAAGTATTAGCCGATTTCATCGTGGAGAAGCCAGACAGCAACAACCCGACATCTGCAACTAAAACAGATCTACAGGAACCCTGGATTCTGTTCACAGATGGGTCCTCATGTGTAGATGGATCAGGCACAGGCCTTATCCTTACAAATCCAGAAGGTATGGAATTTACCTATGCGCTACGCTTTGAATTCACAACCACAAACAATGAGGCAGAATACGAAGCCCTACTAGCCGGACTACGCATCGCAATCCAAATGGGTGTACGCAACCTGGAAGCAAACGTAGATTCACGGCTAGTCGCTAACCACGTGATAGGTGAATATGAAGCCAAGGATGAACACATGATCCAATAGTTAGAAAAGACAAAATCCTTGATCAAAAACTTTGACAGGTTCACAATAAAACAGGTGCCTAGAGGAGATAACAGGAAGGCGGACGCACTTAGCAAGATCGCATCCACAAGCTTCGCGCACCTCTCAAAACAGGTATTGGTAGAAACCCTAAAAAACAAGTCAATCTTGGAAATGGAGATATCCACAGTGATAGAAGAACAAGACCCTACATGGATGACACCTATCATTGAATTCATTAGCAAGGGAACCTTACCCCAAGATCATAAGGACGCTCGAAGAGTACGGCGCACAGCGCAACGATTTAAACTACGAGATAACACACTCTATCGACGCTCCTTCTTGCAGCCATGGCTCCGATGTGTTGGACCTCTTCAAGCAGACTACGTACTCCGAGAAATCCACGCTGGATCATGTAGTATGAACTCAGGGCCGTGATCCGTGGTGGCAAGCGCTCTACGGTCAGGATATTATTGGCCAACAATGCATCGCGACGCACGCGATCTGATAAGAACATGCAGCAATTGCCAAGTACATAGGCCAATTCCGCGCCGACCACAACAAGAGCTAACACCAATTACCTTACCATGGCCATTTTACAAATGGGGTATCGACATTGCAGGACCCTTCCCTGTAGGAGCTGGAGGAGTAAAGTTCCTCATCGTAGCCATAGACTACTTTACGAAGTGGATTGAAGCAAAGGCGGTGGTGAACATCACAGGAAACCAAGTCAAACGCTTTGTCTGGGACAACATTGTCTGTCGCTTCGGACTACCGGGTGCGATCATATCAGAGAACGGAAAACAATTCTGTGATAACCCATTCAAAGATTGGTGCGCACAATTGAACATCACACAACACTTTGCTTCAGTAAAACACCCACAAACCAATGGCCTAGTTGAGCGCGCAAACCGCAGTCTAGGTGAAGGAATAAAAGCGCGCCTTAACAGGCACAAAGGAAGGTGGGTGGATGAGCTCTCGCATGTCTTGTGGGCGCATCGCATAACAATCAAAACCAGTACTGGCGACACGCCATTTTCCCTAGTCTATGGAACAGAATCCGTCATACCAGCTGAGATAGGAATGCCAACTATTCGTACAGCAGAGGTCAACGTCACAACAAACGACGAGGAACGGCGCATAGACTTAGACGTACTGGAAGAAAGACGCGAACGCGCAGCTATACGCGAAGCAAAGGCTAAAGCAAAAATGAAGAAGTATTATGATGCAAAGGTCAAACACACTTCATTCAGGCCAGGAGACTTTGTTTATCGCGCCAACGATGCGAGCCACGCAGAAGACACAGGCAAGCTCGGACCAAAATGGGAAGGACCTTACGAGGTCACAGACGCGCTCAGCAACGGCGCATACAGACCTCGCGATATGGAAGGTCACGACCTAGCGCGCACTTGGAACATCTGCAATCTTAAAAGATGTTACTTTTAGGCTACGGCCCTTACACAGACACCTTCGCACCCTACGAGATGCCCAATAAGTGTTTGTTTTTCTTTCCTAGGAATTGTATTTTTATTTTCTTAAAAAACTTGCAAATATCAATAAAATGTTATGGTTTTTAGCTAACTCCATAGCATATTTTACTTTATTGCACACATATGTCAATATTGTTAGCTTATATTTTTATTGCCTACATGGCGTGCATGCACCACTTAAAGACCCACGAAGGCATAAAGGATGAGTTAACCTACTAATTCACTCGTTGAGTAAGAGGGTTGCAAACCCATCAACATTGGATCACATATCCTTGCTAAGCGCCTTACTTTTGAGACGTCGAGGTAAGTTTCGCGTACGCATCCCACGACGGACGCGCATATATTAAGTACACTGTACAAGCTTAGCAATAGAACGAGCCAAGACACTTGGTCAAATAATAAAACTTCGCAAACAATGCAAGTATAATTTTTAAAAGTCACGCACTTAACGAGCCAAGACACTTGGTCAAAAAAAAAAAACAAAAACAAAAAAAAAAAAACAAACAAAAACTTCGCAAACAATGCAAGTATAATTCTTCCAAGTCACGCACTTAAAACACTTGGTTAAACAAGTTGGCAAACAATGCAAGTATATTTCAAGTCACGAACTTCAAAAGTATCTTATTCATCATTTATTCACAAAAATTACAAGGCAAGATACATAAATACACAAAAAGCCTACACGCTATGGCGATGTTCAGGGCTATCTTGCGGAGCAGAAGAACTCCCCGCTTCCTGAAGTTTTCTCAGAAGCAAAGCATCATTGGGAGATACCGTGGGAACACTCACGGGCACACCATCAGATCTGGGAATGTGCGCAGCACCAATACCACACATCACTGCCTTACCCTTGATGCCCTTCTTCTGAGCAGCCCTCTGCTCATGACGCTCCAGAACCTCTTTCAAGGGAATCTCCCTCTCAAGAGCAAAGGGTTTGAGGATGTCGCGAGGCTGCGCGAACACAGGAATCTGCAGCTGCGACACATCAGGCTTCAGATAGTAATCTGATTCCCCTTCCCCATTCTCTCCAAGATGGCGCTGCAATGTCAACCCCGCCATAAGTACATCTATGGGGTCGTCTTGATCACGCTCCAGCCTCCCATTGTGCGGCAGCTCAAGGACCTTCAACCCCGCCATTGCCTGCATCAACTCATCATAAGCAGTAGCGCTGTACCCAGGGACTTCCGCCAAGTCCTTCTTCAGCAGCTTGGCCTCATGGAGATCCTCCATAGCCTGCGATCTCCTACGCGCCATCGCACAATGCACCACCTTCCCAAAGGCGTCCACCACCTCTTGGGACTCCAGCGTGCCCATAGCTGCCAGACGCAGCCCATGGCTAATCAACCACCTACATTTACAAAGACAATTTGTATAAGTAAGAAGCATGGCAATAAAATTATTAGGAAGAAGAATAATATAAAATGAATACCTGCGCTCAGCAATGGTCGACATCAAATGAGGATATAACTCCTTGTTGTACTCAATGCTAAAGCCACGCAGCTTGTCCTCCTGCGCATGGATGATCTTCAACATATCCTCCTTAAACTTGGCGATGCTAGCATAGTGCTCCACCTTCTTCTCCTCCAAGAAGCGCACGGAAAAAGTCAAGTCAGACTTATAATGGTGCAACTCTCCACGCGCCTTCACCACCTCAGCCATGGCGGACAGCTTCTCGTGGGTGATCTTCTCAGCATACACCCGCGAGGCCTCCAACTCCACCTGCGCATCAGCCAACTGCGCACGGAGCCTCGCTAACTCCTCATCCTTCTGGGTGAGAGTACTGCTCTCCCCAGCATACTTCTCCCTCAACTGAGCCACCAGCTCAGCTTGGCGCGCGGCAGTCATGGCCAGCTCATCTATCAAAGGTAGCTCCCCTCTACCCTCATCCACCTTGGCATTCCCCTCCTTGTTTTCGTTCTATGGAGAGGAATCCACATCCACGAAGATTCCATCATTCTTCGCGGCATCATCCCTACAAAAACATACAGAAGTTTATAAATATTACAACAAGTAATATACGAAAAAAGAGATGATAAAGGTGCAGACACTTACAGAAACGGAGAAGCCTCAGTAGCCTTTTTCCCCGCGCCAGAAGTAGATGTCTCTTTCGCGGTAGACTCTGCATCCCCAATAAGGTGACGACGTCTCTTCCTGGTGCCACTGCCCCCAGCCTCTCCCTTGCGCTTGACATTCTGCGCAACTTCCTCCTTCAGCACTTCCTCAGACTTGAGGATCCTTATGCTGTCAGATGACCCCGAGTGCGCCTCCTCGTGCGTCACCTCCACATTGGGCGCCACCTCCGCATCGGGCACCACGCTCTGAACTGGCGTCACTTGTAGCGGTGTGATGAGGCGAAAAATGATTCGTTTTTAGGGGGTCATTTAAGCCCGAATTCGAATTTATTTGATCAAATATTGCCCTAAATCGTTCCTTTTGTGATTTTAGGTACTTTGGGAGAGAAATCTGGAAAAGGAAGCAATTCGGACATTTTTGGAGCATAAAAGTGAAGAAAACGCCAAAGTCTTAATTTTCCATGTTGGGAACAGTAGGTGACGGCGTCAAGAGTAATTCTTTGACGGCGTCAAGAGCAGAAGTCCATGACGACCCAGTACAGATTTGACGGCGTCACGAAGGTAGGGCGTCAAGAGTAAAAAGCCATGACGGCCTGGAAATGGAGAAGTCTTGACGGCGTCAAATGTAGATCAAGGCAGTCCGAGAATAGTTTTGGCGGCGAGGTGACGGCGTCACATGGTTGGTCTTGACGCCGTCAGACTCATTTTTCTATATATAGTTTTCTAATTTTCACATTAAAAAAAGAGGAGTTTTGGAGAAACCCTAAGTATGATTTTGGTGCAACTTTTACAGGTTTTTCAAGGGTTCCAAACCCTTGATACCTTGCATTGTAATTGAGATAAGTGTTCCTTTAATTCAATCAACATGTCTATGTGTTGGTTGTCTATATCTTGTTCTTGTCTCAATTCTATCATGCTAGGCTAGATCTATCTTGTGTTTGCTTAGATCTAATGAAACCTAGATGTTAATTATGTGTTGATTACTTGTTTATTCTTGTCTTGGATGAATGATTTATATGTTAGGCTTAAGAAAACTGGCAGATCTCCAATTGGTAACATGCTTGAACTTCTTAAGAAACATGAACCGAGGCGCACTAGGTCTTTATTGGTTGTATTTAATGCATGAGCCACTGTTTACAATCCCTATAGTTGTGCTGGGCATGGTGTAGGAGGAGATAAGAGCTCATAGAATTGGGGAGTTATGTGTGCCACCCCATGAATGGTATTAAGGAATACGATCCGTCATCCATGCAATTATAACAAGTAATTAACATGTAAAAGATGTCTAGGGAGTAGTGAAATCTAAGTAAACACATTTTCTCCAATTACTGCTCACAACCTTAGTATAATTAGTTTATTTTCTTTTCTAGTATTTTATTTTGATTGCATCTTAGTATTGGGTTAGTTGATTAGCAACTAATTCCGCCCAAATCTTTCAAACCCGAGGTATTTACTTGCTTTCATAAAAATATAAAAATACAAAAATAATCATCCCTCACCTTTAGAACTAGTATTTAGGCTTTCTGATCCTAGCGACACTATTCCTAAGCTGAACGATCAATCCCCCGGTACTTGTCATTATACTATACTACAACGATCAGGTACACTGCCTGGTGGGGGTTGTAAGCTTCTCAAGATCCCTTGAGAGGTAAAGCCTGGTGCGATTCCCACGTATAAAGTTTTTGGCGCCGCAGCCCGGGGAATAGTTATTGTCTAGGTTAGGATTTCTTTTTATTAGGTCTACTTGCTAGATTCCTTTCTAGTAAGATTTTATTTTTATTTTTAGGTTTTCTTTAGTCTATCTATTTCTTTGTGCCTTTATTCGTAACCACCAGACACCATGGACAACGGGAACATCTTTGAACCCGTCATCCCACCACAACAAAACCCACCATTAGAATCCCTTAGGCCCCGAACCTTAGGAGAGTATTCCCGACCTAGCCACCAAGGCTACCGAAACACCATTGAGCTCACCGGAGCCAATGTGACCCCCTTGTGATCCGACACCATCCGGTTGGTGCAAAGCGGATGTGCATTCCATGGACTTCGTTCCGAAGATCCAAACCAACATCTTAAGGACTTCCTCAAAATCGTAGATTCCATAGACCTAGATGTTGCAACTAGAGAGACAACCCGATTACGCCTATTCCAATTCTCTCTACGGGATCAAGCTAGTCAATGGCTTGAGCGTTTACCCGCGGGATCCATCACCACATGGGATGATCTCACCACTCATTTCCTTGCTCAATTTTTCCCACCGGGGAGAACTACTAAGCTTAGAAATGACATCTTGATGTTCCAACAACGTCAAAATGAATCTCTCTATGACGCATGGACTCGTTTCAAGGACTTACTCCAAAAAGTCCCTCATCATGGCATAATCTTTGGCTCCAAGTCCAAATCTTTTATGACCATATCGACATCTCCACGAGGCGAGCCATTGACCAATCGGCCGATAGTAAGCTACGTGATCTAAGTGCGGAACAATCATGGGAACTCATAGAAGATCTTGCTCTCTATGACAACGAAAGTTGGAATGATCCCCGTGACTTGAACAAAACGGTCAAGGCAATATCTTTGCCTTCGAACAATTCTAGCACTCCCGACCGTAGGATCATGGAACTTGAAGGTCGAGTCAAGTCTCTCATGAAATCTTACGAAGCTCCAAAATCCCCAAGCCATGTAAGCAGAATCACTCCCACATGTAAATTATGTAATGGTCCTCACGAGACTCATAACTGCATGGAGCTTCTAAAACGTGCTTATAACGAATTCACATCGTCACACGTGGGACGAGGCCCTCTAACTTCTGACGAGGCCTATGAAGCATGGAAGGATAAACCTAATTTCAAAGGGTACCAAACGCGGAGCGTATCCTTCAACGACTCCTCACCACTCACTTGGTCCGAGCATTTTCCCTCACAAAGCACTCCTAGGCAGAGCTGTGAAGACGCCTTGTGAAAGTTCATTCTATCTCAAGAATTACAGCTCTCCACGCTCGAGGCTAAATTTAGACAACAGCAGGCTGATGTGAACAACAAGATTAGTAATCTGTTAACTGCTATCAAAGAGCATGTTGTTAACAAGCCAGTTCACGTTGATGAGGTTAAATCTATTACCATCACGAGTCCACCAACCCCCCTGTGAAAATAAAAAGTCCTAGCAATTTATTCAAACATCTATCCCCTAAAGGAAAAGAACCTATCAACCCCCTAGGACCAACCCATTTCGTAAACACCATCACCACGATATCTGCTTTTACACCCAACTCAACCCAGCAACAAACTAACAAATTTGGTCATTTAGCTAAAGATGAGACCTTAAGGGTAGACCACAATTCGGCCAAAAAACCTACCGACTCGTCCGAGCAGTACACCGCACGAGAATCTGGCAAATCGGATGAAGAGAAAGAGAGATCGGAAGAGCATGAGAAAAGTCCAACCATTTTGGGTAAATCTATTATAGAAGAACCCGAGAGAAGAATGGAGAATGTTACTAGTGGGAGTAGCGATAGGACTAAGGAAGATAACCATAAAGTCTTCAAGATCTCCTGCACCATTAAGGAAAAGCTCCTAACCGATAGTCATATAGATCCTAGCTCCGCAGTCAACCTAATCCCCCTTTCCTTATACCATGAGACCTTCCCAAAACGCATTGCGTGCGAAAGGGTAATGAATAATTTATCAATCAGGGTCGGAGAGCTTGTTTACAATACTGACTTCGCCGTGGTCGATGATGTAGACCCTCTCACCAATCAAACGTTAACCAACCTTGTTCTTGGGAAGCCATTTATCAATGAATCGGGGGTGATCCTTGATGAGAAAGATGGTAGCGCATTATTCACCAATGGTGTTAAGAAGGTAATTTTCCGTAGGGGTAATGAGGAGGTGTACGAGTATCGTCCTTCCCTTGAGGGAAATATATATGGGTCAAAGGATGGGGAGTCGGAGAAGATAAGGCGGCGTAATCCGAATAATCTCAAAATCCCCTGCATGATTGGTCATAAGTACTTTGATAACGTCTACATTAACGTATTCCTGCCAAAGAATTTTATGTCCTTATTTCATTACAACAATATATGCATATGTGGAATGATTTACAAGGGAGAGAAAGTGGTTGGTAAGGATCATGAAATCCAGATGTTTGTAGGAAATATGGCATTTACTATGGAATTTACGATCGTGGACAACATCGAAGACTATGTCGACCCTAGATTATCACAAATTGTTTTTGGAGCGCCATTTTGCGAGATCACTAATCTGATAATTGATGATCGGAACGGTATTATGACCTTCGCTGATGGGATTAGGAGGGTTTCATACCAAACGCCATACAAGAGAAGAGACCTTAAGAAAATCGATTGTGACGGGCTTGATAAGATAAGTTCCCAACTTATTCTGTGTGATGAAGATGTTCGGAGAGGTTGTAAGGACACTTCTGATTTATCATGTGGATTCTTTAAGGATGTTAGTAAGCTTGGTTCTAAGTATCGAAAAGATATCTTCGAGTTCGAAGCCCCGAAGTACTTACACTATGAAAGCGATACTGGTTTAGAAGACGACCTAGAGAGTGGAACCAATGATGAGATCACGTAGTAACCCATGACCTTGAGTCTAGCTACAAGACTCGTAAATAAAGAAAAGCGCTTCTTGGGAGGCAACCCATGTTTTGTGTGATTTTATTTGTTTGTTTATTATTTGCTTCCGTATGCATGCTTAATTTTTATTGTTGGTAGATCATGTTTCTAAACTAAATAGTGGAAATACTTTACTTTGTTGTTTTGGCCTAGTCTTAACTCCACCTAAAGGTAGTTTTGCAAAAGATAAGTGTAAGGGGAAACCCCAAATATGTTTTTAAGAAACAAACCGATCATGATTCTCCACAATATTAAATGAACATGTGTATTCGTATTTGTTAGAGTCAAATGCTTGTATTGAGTTATAATGAAGTTTTGCAGGATTTTCCAGGAAGTAGGACCAAGTTTTTCCAGAAATTTTCCGGAAACTTAACATAAGAATTTCTACAGGTCAATCCTGACGGCGTCATGAGTTTACTCTTGACGGCGTCAAGTGTAAAAATCTGGAAATTTTACCGGTTTTGTTTTTCTAACGGAGTCTTATGGTTTTTGTGAATTATTAAGTTTTATAATCTCCAAGAGATCTGCAAACTTCATTCCACAAGCATTATATCATATCTTGTTTTCTAGGATTTAGTAACTTATATAGGATGCCGCCGATTTTACGCGAGGTTGTCTTGTCTATTTTATTAGGTTTTACAGGTTATGTATGACAAGAAGATGGTTTACATTCTAGAAGGAAAGCTTTGATTGTTCATTTTCTTGGAAGAAGACTTAACCTGGCCACCCTATTATCCATACCGAGCGAATCAGGGGAGTATTTGTTTTCATTCTCTTTACTTTTTCACTTTTACATTCTTTACTTGAACATTGGGGACAATGTTCATCTTAAGTGTAAGGGGAGGGTAAAAAGATGATACCTTACATATGCACTTTCGCTTGAGTTTGTTTTGTTTAATGGTAGATGTGTAATAAAACTATGAGAAATACTTGTTAGTGCAATTTTAGCGCCAAATTTAAAATTTTTTACAACATTTAGGAGTGAAACTTTAGCCATAGCAAGCGTCTAATGGATAGGAGATTGTATGACTAGCACATAACCGTATATTCAGAAAAATTTTCCACCCAAATATGTGAGGTTCGCCTTTAGATTTGATAGGAAAAGCATTCAATATTAGTGCTTATGAGTGTACCGGTAGCATTTAGATTCTAGAACTTGCGTTAGTGATGCATCCCGAGACCGCTAGTGAGACTACATTCGTGTAGTAGGATTTACTACATGATAAGAGGCATTAGGATCACCCTTGTGTTAAACCCGTATCATAATTACTTGACCATTTAAGTCATATTACTTGGCTAGTTAAGCCAACTAATTTTTCCCACACCTTAGCGTTGTACTCATTTTTAGTACACGAAACCCCTAGTACACCCCTCCGAGCCTATCTTTTCGTTTCTAACTTTAATCATTTTACTTAAAGGAATAATTTGTTACACCCCACTTAAATGTACACCCAAATCGCCTTAGCCTTCCGTGTATGCGCTCATTTTTAGTGCATTATTGTTATTTGTTAAACCCTAAGTTAACTATCTAATTGATTACATGGTTGCTAAGTCGAGTCATATCCTTGTACATATTGTTTTGGGACGATTGGGACTCATGGGTAAGTACTTATTTTATAGAGTAATGGGGAAGAACATCATTTATTACCCCCATATGTACGTTAATCTTAAAAGTGCTCCAAGTGTTTTGATTTTCTTAATTCGAGTCATTAGATTAGTTGATTGTAAAGTATGTAAAGATTCAAGTGTAAGGGGAATGCTTATTCCCTATGATGTATTATTTTGGATGGTAGGGTAAGAGTGTATGCACAAAAAAAAAAAAAAAAAAAAAAAAAAAAAAATCAAGAAAAAGAAAAAAAAAATAGAAAAAAGGAAAAAGAGAAAAAACATACGGACTACCATCCCTTTTTATTCTATGTTCATTTTATATTTTTGTTATTTTTCATTTATTAGCTTAAGTCGAGTCAAGTCTTGGCTTAGCAACGCCATCTTGTACATGTAATTGACTAAGATTGTTAACTCGCCACCAGTAAAACTTCCTTTATCCAACAAAACCGTGTATTTCATATCCCTATACCTAACGTTACAACCCTTTAAAAGACCTCTTTGATAGTTTATCCTAGGTGCTTACGCCATGTGGTGGAGGTTTGATCCATTCCCAAGCCTATGGTAATCTATTTAGCTATGACAGGTAGTGAGAGATATCTTCCGTTTCCATATTGTAATTTACACTTTATTACACCCGAGAGATGTGAGTATCTAAACATTATTTGTGAGGTGCTAGTGTATGACCTCCGTGCTTGTCTACTGGTCTTTAGTGGAACGATTATTTGTTGTAATTACTTTTATATTAGTGTTAAATGACCCCTAACTTGTCTTTTGAGTAGAATAAAAGCGCATTTGCTTGAGGACAAGCAAATCTCAAGTGTAAGGGTATATGATGAGGCGAAAAATGATCCGTTTTTAGAGGGTCATTTAAGCCCGAATTCGAATTTATTTGATCAAATATTGCCCTAAATCGTTCCTTTTGTGATTTTAGGTACTTTGGGAGAGAAATCTGGAAAAGGAAGCAATTCGGACGTTTTTGGAGCATAAAAGTGAAGAAAACGCCAAAGTCTTAATTTTCCATGCTGGGAACAGTAGGTGGCGGCGTCAAGAGTAATTCTTTGACGGCGTCAAGAGCAGAAGTCCATGACGACCCAGTACAGATTTGACGGCGTCACGAAGGTAGGGCGTCAAGAGTAAAAAGCCATGACGGCCTGGAAATGGAGAAGTCTTGACGGCGTCAAATGTAGATCAAGGCAGTCCGAGAATAGTTTTGGCGGCGAGGTGACGGCGTCACATGGTTGGTCTTGACGCCGTCAGACTCATTTTTCTATATATAGTTTTCTAATTTTCACATTAAAAAAAGAGAAGTTTTGGAGAAACCCTAAGTATAATTTTGGTGCAACTTTTACAGGTTTTTCAAGGGTTCCAAACCCTTGATACCTTGCATTGTAATTGAGATAAGTGTTCATTTAATTCAATCAATATGTCTATGTGTTGGTTGTCTATATCTTGTTCTTGTCTCAATTCTATCATGCTAGGCTAGATCTATCTTGTGTTTGCTTAGATCTAATGAAATCTAGATGTTAATTATGTGTTGATTACTTGTTTATTCTTGTCTTGGATGAATGATTTATATGTTAGGCTTAAGAAAACTGGCAGATCTCCAATTGGTAACATGCTTGAACGTCTTAAGAAACATGAACCGAGGCGCACTAGGTCTTTATTGGTTGTATTTAATGCATGAGCCACTGTTTACAATCCCTATAGTTGTGCTGGGCATGGTGTAGGAGGAGATAAGAGCTCATAGAATTGGGGAGTTATGTGTGCCACCCCATGAATGGTATTAAGGAATACGATCCGTCATCCATGCAATTATAACAAGTAATTAATGTGTAAAAGATGTCTAGGGAGTAGTGAAATCTAAGTAAACACATTTTCTCCAATTACTGCTCACAACCTTAGTATAATTAGTTTATTTTCTTTTCTAGTATTTTATTTTGATTGCATCTTAGTATTGGGTTAGTTGATTAGCAACTAATTCCGCCCAAATCTTTCAAACCCGAGATATTTACTTGCTTTCATAAAAATATAAAAATACAAAAATAATCATCCCTCACCTTTAGAACTAGTATTTAGGCTTTCTAATCCTAGCGACACTATTCCTAAGCTGAACGATCAATCCCCCGGTACTTGTCACTATACTATACCACAACGATCAGGTACACTGCCTGGTGGGGGTTGTAAGCTTCTCAAGATCCCTTGAGAGGTAAATCCTGGTGCGATTCCCACGTATCACGGTGGCGTATCTTCTGGGGCCACCGCTGGTAGCACGGTCAAGCGACCCTCAGTCGCCTCCAGTAGCGGTTGCTCACCCTCCCTCAGAGGGCACACGCCTATGGTCACCTGCTTTGGCTTATCCAGCTTAACGACGGCAAACAAATCCATTTCTGCCCACATAAACAATAACAACAAAGAAGAAAGGATTAGTTAAGCAAAGTTGCGCATACAAAAAAGACTTACAGAATCTGAAGTAGAAGGGACGAACACCCACCCCGGCCATCCTCACTAATAAAAGTTGGCACCTCATCCGCAGCGCCGAAATAAGAGCGGCTCAACCCCATGTGCACCAAAAACTCCTCCGGATAGGGGTTAATGGACAGTCGGTTGGCATCCAGAATCTGCGCATCAGTCAGCCTGTAGGAACCGAGTGTGGGGCGCCCATCCCTTGGCAATGTATCCTGAGTATAAAACTCATTGGGAGAGGGAAAGACTACATCATCAACCCAGAAAAAGTACTCCCTCCAATTCTTTAGGGCATCTACTTTCTCAGTATAACACTGAAGCGCCCCCTGGCGCTTCGCAAAAGAAACCCAACCGTTTGACCACGTCGTGTGGTAAAAGGAGCGGAACAGGGCCACGGTCGGTTCTATCGCAAGTAAACGGCAGTTTACTTCAAAATTCGACACCTTAGCCGCACCTATACAGTGCAACTGAGAGATGTGAAGGCGATAGTGGTTGAGCAAATCACTCAGGAAGATAGGTATTGGTACGCGGTAATTCGCGTACTCTAAGAATTTTGTGTACAACCCTATTTTCCCTTCGGAGAAATCAGCTATACACGCGTCCACATCTGGAGCCTCTGGATGGACGTCCAGAGGCACGAAATAGTCGGACAAAAATTGAGTAACATCCTCAATGGTCATCGCAGAGCGAAAGTCCTCTAACTGGGCAACCATCTTCATTAATTTACGAAGTGAAACGCACAAAAATTACCTACGAAAATGAGTATTTTCTTTGCAAAAAGCTTTCAAGACAAGTGAATAATGGTGAGTGTGTGTTTTACTGTGTGATCGTAAAAAATGGGGCGGTGACTCTTATATAGGGAGTAAAAACCCTAGTTTATCTCCACGTGGAATCCACTCACAAAAACGTATGGCTGGGACTGAACCGGTACATACACTTTTTCCCGATTTACGAGGGCCACGTGGACACTACCCCCAATTTTCGAGGTATCCGTTTGAAATACCTAGGACTAGGTGCATTGCACTTTAAATGGGCAGCAATATTTCAATGTTTTCCCGCTACGCTTATCGCTGATAATATTAGTCTAGTATCCGCGGCTACGAGCCGCGCACACTAGACTGGGGGGACATGATGACGTATAGTTTATATTTGGGCCACGAGCCCAAATGATAAACATTACTCGGCCCAAATCCACCACGAGTGGGCTATCATTATAAATGACTTGGGCCATAATAATAACGGCTTGGGCTCACAAAGCCCAAAGCCCAACCAAATTAATCGGGCATGCGATAAGGATCTTCTATTCATAGAATAGATATCCTTACCCCGATAAGCACCACGAGTGCAAAGAGTAAGGAGCAAGAAACCTACGCGGTTTCAGCCCCTATATAAGGAATGATATATTCTCATTCAAAGGTACGATATACAAACCCTAACTCTTTACGAGAACCCTAAATCGATTACTTACTCTCACGCCGGAGTCTAATCGGGGGAGACAATCCCTCGATAAGCCTAACGGTGTTGTTTATTTTCTTAGTGCGCAGGTAACAAGTACTAAGAAGTGAATTGGTACGAGAGCAAGAGCCAATAACAGGAACGCCCAACTTTTGTATCAACAGTGTCCATTGGTCATTTCATATAGGCTAATATGCTCGCGCCCTAGCATGTCAATGACCCACTCGTCTCTCTTATAAGCTTCCCCAAGATCCAAACATCCCTTGTAAAATTTTTTAATCTTTTGATAGGGATAGTTATACCCATTTTCTTTGTCTTTATTACTACTGTCTAGGAGGGGTTTGGCACGACTCAATTGCTTCTTATTCCAATGCTTTAAATTTTCTACCGTTCTTGGCATTTTGAAAATCATTACGTCATTAGTACTAGATAGCCATACCATGCCATTGAGAGTATCCACCTCAATTCCCGATATCTCTTGAAATGGTTTTCCTAAGATTACCTCCTCTAACCCATGTTCCACAAATTCGCTAATATCATCAAAAATCATAAAATCTACCAAAAATTCATAGGTTCCAATAAAAATATTAACATTTTTGGCCTCACCAAGAAAGTTGTTTCCTAGATAATCTAACTCTTTTTTAAAGATTTTGTTATAACTTTCTTTAGACATGATATTAATCGGAGAACATATATTAATAAAAGGGTGGAAATCAACAAACCTAATTTTACAAGTGAGTTACAACGTGTAAGGATTTAAATGGTGGATTCTAATCCCGGCTTTGAGGAAATCGGGCTGTAACGGTTGAACCATGGCATTTCCATCATCATCAGGGGGTGTAATTAAGTCCATCGAATTAATTTGATGATTAGTCTCCATCATGTATACTTTAATTCCATGATTGTTTTCTTCAAAGTTCATGAAAACATCAAAATTTCCAATGGGGGAGAGATCATCATGTCCCAAGGAGGTATCATGCAAAATTTCTTCATTATGAAGAAATGCCTCCAACTCGAATTCCTCTTATTCCTGTACCTGATTCACAACATAAACACTATCTTTTTGGGGAGCAGATATTAGTTTGTTAGCGTTAAAAGCAATTACTTCTCCTCCCACTTCTAAGGTTAATTTTTTACCAAATACATCAACCTTAGCATGTGCGGTGGCCAACATAGGTCTTCCTAAAATTATCGGGATTCTGTCGTCCTCAATAATTTTCAAAATGACAAAGTCTACTGGGAAAACAAACTTAAATATCTTTACTAAAACATTTTCGACGACTCCTAATGGTGTTTGCATAGATTTGTCGGCCATTTCAATGTCCATCTTAATAGGTTTCAAACTCCCAACCCCCAAATGTATAAACATAGTGTTGACATAAATAATGTCTTAAAACATTGTTAGCTTATTAACAATGTCTCTATGTTTTGATAATTACAAAGCATAAACTCATTAATCTAAAACTTATGACGTAAACAAGTTTTTAGTGATTAATATTTGTCTTTGCTTCCATATCACTTAAGGTATGAATAAACAAAGGGTTTATTACATTTCATGATCAAAGGAAATTTTTCTCATCACTAGAATTTTTATAAAATGTATTAAACATCTTATATCTTTTACAAAATTACTTTTGGAATTAAAAGAATATGTTTAATTCATAATAAATATATGATTTCAAATTTCCAACCAAAAATGGCAAATTCTATCCAGAAAAATATTCCCCACTAAAAGACAAGAAAAACCAACGTTCAGGAGGGCGGCCCCCTTAATGTTACTAGGCGGCCCCCTTAATCATTAAGGGGACCGGCCTACAATTAAGGGGACCGGCCACGCTCCAGAACAGTATTTTCCCCCCCTTTAAATACTGATTCATCCCTCAGATTTTTCTCACCTTTTGCACTTCTAAACTTTTTGATCTAGATCTATTTCTCTATTCTCTCATCCTTTGATCATAAGTGTATATATATTCTTTGCTTCAAAGTGATCCAATTTCCATCCTTTCAAGTGCAAGAGAAGAATACTTCTATCTTCCTAGACAAGAAGTATTACAACTTGTTGTGATCTCCACATCCAAGTTGTTGGTGTATCATCAAGATTATTTACATACTCTTTGTGAAGATTGTTGTGAATATTTGCTTGTAGATAGTTGTGTTAGATATAGATTGTGTGATTAGTTGATAGCTTGGTGAGAAGAAGAAAAGCTAGGAAATATATTGGTGTGAAGAAGCTAGGTGTGAAGTAGATTGATTTGAAGAAGGTGTGTAGAAGTTGTGACTTAGGTGTGAAGGTGTTGTGGTGTGATTATTGGTGTGTAGATTGGTGTGTAAATTGGTGTGTAGATTGGTGTGAATAATGGTGTGTAAGGTTTTCTCCGCCATAAGGGAGCTTGTTGATATAGTGAAGAAAACTCTCGAGTTAGGTGCTCGGGGAGTGGAGTAGGGCAAGGAAGGTGTCCTTGTAGCCGAACCACTATAAATCTCTTGTCTCGCGGTTCGATCTTTCCATCTCTTACTTATTATTGTTACTTATCATTGATATATATTTCGTATTGATATTTGTTTGTATTGTGCAAGACTTGAGATCACATAATTATCGAATCTAAGTTTTAAAACACTAAAACTATTTTTTACAACTAACTAAAAAGACGTAAAACTATTCAACCCCCCCTTCTAGTTTTCCACAATTGGTATCAGGAGCCACGTCTAGCAAGAATTTTAAAATATATTGTATTTTAAAACTTGTAACGATCTATGGAATCTGAAAAATATTTAGAAGGGCAATCTATGCAAAGACCACCACTATTTGAAAGTGATGGATTTTTATATTGGAAAAATAGATTCGAAACGTATGTGAAATCAAAAGATCTTGATCTTTGGCATATTATTACCTTTGGTGATTTTCCCCCTATTCAATATAATGTTGAAACTAAAATGGATGAAATTGTAGCTTTTGAAAAACAAAATGATGATTTGAAAAAGAAACTAGCAAAAAATAATGAGGCTAAAATGGTTATTTATAATGCGTTACCACGCAAAGAATATGAAAGAATTTTTATGTGTAAAACCGCAAAAGAAATTTGGGATTCTTTACTAATCACTCACCAAGGTAATAGTCAAGTCAAAGATAACAAAATAGATCTTCTTGTACAACAATATGAACAATTTACGATTCCGGAAGAGGAATCAATTGATAATGCTTTTGCTAATTTAACACCATTATCACAAGTTTAAAAGCACTTGATGAGACATTTTCTAGTAAAAATTGTGTTAGGAAATTTCTTAGGGCATTGCATCCGAAATGGCGAGCTAAAGTCACGGCTATTGAAGAATCAAAGAATTTGATGACATTGTCACTAGATGAGCTTATTGGCAACTTGAAGGTCCATGAAGAAATTATAAGAAAAGATTTGGAAACGGTTAAAGTCAAGAAAGAACAAGTCAAATCCGTTGCTCTAAAAGCCAAAAAGGAACTTTGTGATGATAGTGACTCAAGTGACGAGAGTGAAGATGAAGAATATGCAATGGCCGTAAGAGAATTCAAGAAATTCTTCAAGAGACGAGGAAGATTCACTAGATCATCACATGACGATAGAAAATCGTTCCAAAGAAATAGAAGTGACAATTACGTGAAAAGAAAATGCTTTAGATGTGGAAGTCCAAATCATCTCGTTGGTGAATGTCTAAAGCCGCCGAGTTATGATAATCAAGGTGCATTTGTTAGTAGAACATGGAGTGATAGTGACAAAGAAGAAGTGGAAAAACCAAGAGAAGAAAAGTGTTTCATGGCAAAAGCAACCGACGAAATATGCCTTGGAATTGACTTGGAGCCTGACGAATGGATCAAGGATAGTGGATGCTCAAGGCACATGACAGGGAACCGAAAGCTATTCTCTACATATAAGGCATACAACGGAGGTAACGTTATTTTTGGTAGTGACTTGCGTGGAAAAATTATTGGCAAAGGTACGATTTCTCAAGACTCACTTACTATTGAAAATGTTGAACATGTAAATAATTTAACATATAACTTACTTAGTGTAGGCCAAATATGCGATAATAAATGTAGAGTTATCTTTTCCGAAGAAGATAGCGAAATAGTTAAGAATGGAAAAATTATAGGTAGAGGTATTAGGAAAGGAGGTGTATATGTTATGAAACTAGGAAACAAACCTGAAGATAGGATATGCCTAACGACCCTAGATGAAAACTCCACATTGTGGCATAGGAGATTAGGACATGCTAACATGCAACAAATACAATCTTTGGCCTCTAAGGAATTAGTTAGAAACTTGCCTAATCTAAAATATGACAAACATTTTTGTGATGCATGTAAAGTTGGAAAACAAGCTCATGCTAGCCACAAAGCTAAGAATATAGTATCCACTACTAGGTGCCTAGAATTATTACATATGGATCTTTTTGGTCCATCCGCTGTGCGGAGCTATGGAGGAAACAAATATACCTTAGTAATAGTAGATGACTACTCACGATACACGTGGACTAGGTTTTTAAGTGACAAAATCCAAGCCTTTGAAAAATTCGAAATATTTAGTAAAATGATTCAAAATAAATTAGGATGCTCAATAGTTGCCACTAGGACGGATCATGGTAGGGAATTTGATAACGAAGTACAATTCGGAAAATATTGTGAGTTAAATGGAATATCTCACAATTTCTCCGCCCCTCGTACTCCTCAATCAAATGGGGTAGTAGAAAGAAAAAATAGGTCACTACAAGAAATGAGTAGAACTATGTTAAATGAACAATCCATTCCACAAAAATTTTGGTGTCACGCCGTAGATACATCGACTTATATTTTAAATAGGGTATCAATTAGAAGAATTCTAGGAAAAACTCCTTATGAGTTATTAAGAAATAGAAAACCAAACTTAAGCTACTTTAGGGTATTTGGAAGTAAATGCTACATCTTAAACACTAAGGACTACCTCACTAAGTTTGATCCAAAATCATATGAAGGAATATTTTTAGGATACTCACAAAATAGTAAAGCATATATAATACTTAACAAACACTCCATGAAAGTAGAGGAATCACTAAATGTAACATTTGATGAAACACCACCACCTCCTAAAACGTTACCTTTAGAAGATGATGATTTAGTCGAAGATGAAGCTATTGAGGTTAGTAAAACAAAACCCATAGGAAATGATAATGAAGACATTCACTTAGAAAATAACGAAACCGTTAATATTAAAGAATCTAGATCACATCCATTAGATAATATAATAGGACATCTTAACCAAAGAACCCTTAGGTCACAAGCCCAAGATAAAAACAACTTCTTTTGTTTCCTCTCAGCAATAGAACCTAAGAATATTAGCGAGGCTTTAAAGGATGAAAGTTGGATTATAGCCATGCAAGAAGATTTAAATCAATTTAAGGCAAATGATGTTTGGGAACTAGTCCCAAATCCAAAGGATATGACTATCATAGGAACCAAATGGGTATATAGGAACAAGTTAGACGAGAATGGAATAGTTACTAGGAATAAAGCTAGGTTAGTTGCCCAAGGTTATAATCAACAAGAAGGAATTGATTATGATGAAACTTATGCCCCCGTAGCTAGACTAGAATCAATTAGGATATTACTTGCCTATGCTTGCTCCCTAGATTTTAAGTTATTCCAAATGGATGTGAAAAGTGCATTCCTTAACGGTTTCATCAATGAGGAGGTATATGTGGCACAACCTCCAGGATTCATTGACTTCGCAAAACCTGATTATGTTTATAAGTTAAAGAAAGCTTTGTATGGACTCAAACAAGCTCCCAAAGCTTGGTATGATCGATTAAAAGCTTTTCTTATTAAACATGATTATTCCATGGGAATGGTAGATAACACTCTTTTCACTAAAAGGAAAGACCCTAATCTCATCATTGTTCAAATATATGTTGATGACATTATATTTGGATCGACTTGTCAAGACATGTGTGATGAATTTGCCAAAATCATGCATGATGAGTTTGAGATGAGTATGATGGGTGGACTTAACTTCTTCCTAGGATTACAAATAAAACAATTAGAAGATGGAATATTCTTTAACCAATCTAAGTACATTAAGGAAATGCTTAAGAAATGTGGCCTAGAAGACTCAAAACCCATAAAAACACCCATGTCTATGGAGGTAAAGCTCACAAAGGACGATGAAGGTGAGTTCGTAGATAACTCCAAGTATAGAGGAATGATAGGTAGTTTACTATACTTGACGGCAAGTAGACCCGATATCATGCTTAGTGTCTGCCTTTGTGCCCGTTTTCAAGAGGATCCCAAAACCTCTCACCTAGAAGCGGTTAAGCGTATCTTCCGATACATTAAAGGCACTATACACTTAGGATTATGGTATCCTAAGGAATCCGGCATAGAAACCATTGTATATGCGGATTCGGATCATGCGGGAGACTACGTAGATAGAAAGAGCACTAGCGGTATTTGCACGTTTATGGGATGTTGTCTAACGTCTTGGTTTTCGAAGAAGCAAACCGCTCTTGCTATTTCTACCACCGAAGCCGAATATGTAAGCGCCGGAAAGGCATGTCAACAAGCACTATCGATGAAACAAGCTCTCGTAGACTATGGCATTAGGTTAGAAAATGTCCCCATTATGTGCGATAACAAAGGTGCGATAGATTTAAGTAAAAATCCGGTGCAACACTCTAGGACTAAACACATAGAAATACGTCACCATTTTCTTAGGGATAATGTACAAAAAGGAAATATATCTATAGAAAAGGTTGCATCGGAAGATAACATTGCGGATATATTCACAAAACCCCTTAAGCGTGAATTATTCAACCACTTGCGTTTAGGATTAGGAATGATGGAACAAGTTGACTAAATTATATTGAATTATTTCAAATTAATACTTGCATGGAATTTATTGTTGTTCCATTTCATCTTTTCTGAGTCTAGGAATCTATTTCGCACAAAACTAAAGATTGGGAAAATTTATTTGCTTTGCATAAATTTTTTTTTGTAAAACTCAATCAATTTTCTCTAAAAATTATTCTCACAATCTAGGAACCCCATGAAGACCATTTTCCTTGCATTGTTGACTAATTCTAAAACATTATATTTCAAAATCATGCATAAACTCTCACATAAATTGTCAAGGTATATAATCTAATATATGTCTTTGACATTCATGATCGAGCAAAAATTGAATCAAGGAGATTATTTGGATTGTTTCTTAGGATCGCTATTTTTTTTTTGCTTCTAGGAGTCGAAACAATCACAACTCCACATTTGTTGCATATAGACACTCACTAGGACAAATTCACTAAAAATGGTGTCATCTTGATCCATCACTAGTTTTTCACTCACTAAGATCCTTGCCTTCAATCTAAGATAGGTGCCTTAGGAAGCTTAAGTGTGCTTGCCTTTGTTTACCTCCTATTGCTCATTATGTGTTGATTATTTGCTCTTTTGCTTATATGTTTTTGAATGTATGCTATATCTTGATTAGATTAGACTCTATATTGCCTAAGAGAATTGAACTTGCTTGAATTCTAATCCAAACACATAACCTTTCTGCAAATTTTCTGCCAAAAACCCAATTCTGGCAACCTGGAAATCACCAGATGGGCGGCCCCCTTAATTTTGTAAGGCGGCCCCCTTAATCATTAAGGGGACCGCCCCCTAATTAAGGGGACCGGCCATCTGATGGTCGGGTTTACAGAATCTTTTCTGCTTTTTAGCCCATTTCAACCTACATTTCCCAATTTTAACCAACACACTTTGTCCCAATCTTCCAACAAACCTTATCCATCCTTAAACACACAAATCTTACACTATAAATATCCCCAATCCTCAAAACTATCCATTCATCCCTTCATGAACTCTCCAAACAAACCAAGATCAAAAGCCTCAAGGCTAGCAAGGATGACGGAAAAACCCGTTTGGCGAAGAAAAAGCCCTCGAAACAAATCCATCATAACCAATGAAATTGGAAGTCATTCAACACCTCCAACTTCTTACTTCCCAAACTTTACCTCAAACCCACAAGGTCATTCATTTGATCCTCTTTACAAACCATACAACATTGGCCAACCATCAAACTACAATTCCAACTACACAAATCCAAACCATCCATACCAAAACTATGATCCTCTTCACATTGCCACGGAAAAGCAAAAGTTCCGTGATGAAATAAACCAAATCCATGATCTTAGTGATCTCCTTGCTATGCATCTTGCACAACGCAACAAAGGGCAACCTCCATCCTCACCCTATGCAAATTGCCTTCCCCACTCTCTCAATTTGGATCAAGTTACCAACCACACTCACTTTTGCCCTTGTTACATATTCCTTCAAAAACAAATCCTCTACTTGAGTGAAGATATTTCTTGGATTGAATATCTTCTCACTCGTAATCATCCAATACCACCCTTAACACGATACAACATCGTGAGATCCACCTCTTCCGCTCCATACTCCACCCCATATCCCTCTCCATCTCACAACTAAGCTTCATTCTTATGTTATCCTTCAAGCAAATAAAACAATCAACCATGAGTTGCAAGCAAGTCCAAGTGCTCTTTCTAGGCAATATAGGACTATGTCTTTTCATTTGTTTTATTATGATTAATATGCCTTACGCATATTAAATGTTGTAATGCTTTCTATGATGCTTGAATGAATCTATTTTTATAACTATTGCTTTGCATGTATATTTGCCTTGTTCTCTTCTAATATTTTGTGTAGCCAAGATTTCCATAGCTCATCTCCTTGGTGCTCTCAAATGAGGGGGAGTATACATCAAGGGGGAGCTTTAACCATTTTGATTTTACAAAAAGGGGGAGAAGAGAATGTTAAACTCTAAATTCTTGTCTAAAAATTAATTTTTAGACCTAATGAGTTTAAGGTTTTGTAATCATCAAAAAGGGGGAGATTGTTGACATAAATAATGTCTTAAAACATTGTTAGCTTATTAACAATGTCTCTATGTTTTGATAATTACAAAGCATAAACTCATTAATCTAAAACTTATGACGTAAACAAGTTTTTAGTGATTAATATTTGTCTTTGCTTCCATATCACTTAAGGTATGAATAAACAAAGGGTTTATTACATTTCATGATCAAAGGAAATTTTTCTCATCACTAGAATTTTTATAAAATGTATTAAACATCTTATATCTTTTACAAAATTACTTTTGGAATTAAAAGAATATGTTTAATTCATAATAAATATATGATTTCAAATTTCCAACCAAAAATGGCAAATTCTATCCAGAAAAATATTCCCCACTAAAAGACAAGAAAAACCAACGTTCAGGAGGGCGGCCCCCTTAATGTTACTAGGCGGCCCCCTTAATCATTAAGGGGACCGGCCTACAATTAAGGGGACCGGCCACGCTCCAGAACAGTATTTTCCCCCCCTTTAAATACTGATTCATCCCTCAGATTTTTCTCACCTTTTGCACTTCTAAACTTTCTGATCTAGATCTATTTCTCTATTCTCTCATCCTTTGATCATAAGTGTATATATATTCTTTGCTTCAAAGTGATCCAATTTCCATCCTTTCAAGTGCAAGAGAATAATACTTCTATCTTCCTAGACAAGAAGTATTACAACTTGTTGTGATCTCCACATCCAAGTTGTTGGTGTATCATCAAGATTATTTACATACTCTTTGTGAAGATTGTTGTGAATATTTGCTTGTAGATAGTTGTGTTAGATATAGATTATGTGATTAGTTGATAGCTTGGTGAGAAGAAGAAAAGCTAGGAAATATATTGGTGTGAAGAAGCTAGGTGTGAAGTAGATTGATTTGAAGAAGGTGTGTAGAAGTTGTGACTTAGGTGTGAAGGTGTTGTGGTGTGATTATTGGTGTGTAGATTGGTGTGTAAATTGGTGTGTAGATTGGTGTGAATATTGGTGTGTAAATTGGTGTGTAAGGTTTTCTCCGCCATAAGGGAGCTTGTTGATATAGTGAAGAGAACTCTCGAGTTAGGTGCTCGGGGAGTGGAGTAGGGCAAGGAAGGTGTCCTTGTAGCCGAACCACTATAAATCTCTTGTCTCGCGGTTCGATCTTTCCATCTCTTACTTATTATTGTTACTTATCATTGATATATATTTCGTATTGATATTTGTTTGTATTGTGCAAGACTTGAGATCACATAATTATCGAATCTAAGTTTTAAAACACTAAAACTATTTTTTACAACTAACTAAAAAGACGTAAAACTATTCAACCCCCCCTTCTAGTTTTCCACACATAGAATAGTGCATAATACTAATGCTAGCCCCTAAATCAGCCAATGCATTGCTGATTTTAAGATTACCTATCAAGCATGGTAGAGTAAACCTTTTGGGGTTTTTCTCTTTGGGGGGCAACTCATTCTGTAGGACGGCTGAGCATCTTTCATTGAGCTTTACTGATTTTACTTCATCGAGGCCATTCTTTTCTTTAGTCAATACCAGCAAGCATTTAAGATTGTTAGGCTCGTTCTTAATTGACTCTACTAAAGGTATATTAATTTTTAGAGATTCAAATTCGTTAGTTAGGGATTGCTCCTTCTCAAGTCTCCGCTTGACTTTTTTGGAGAATGTTTTGGGTTCACTTTGTTCTTCTTCAATCCTCAAAGCATTATTGTCCACAGGTGGTTGTGTCCCAATGCTACTTTCCATAGTGTCCTTTCTCAAACATTCCTTAATGGCGATAGTGCATTGCTCAATTTTTAGTTCAAGGTTCTTAATCCCAATGTAATGAGCTTTTAAGGATGCAACAGTGCTTTCAACAAACTGCTTAAGTGTCTCCTCCTCTCGTTTTTGCCTTTCGATTGATTCTGTGATGTACTTATACACCGTTTCTTCTAGATTGTCAATCCCATTCTGGCTAACTAGGCTCTTAACCTCCTCCCTTTGATAATTATTTTCTGTTTCATTTCTTTCTCTCCTCCTTGATTTGAATTCGACTGCGTACCCACCATTATTCTTAATCAATGTCTTCATGCCTTTGTGTTTGAAGTTCCTTTGGTCTGAATCGTGTTTCTAGATGCCATTTGTGACAATGCTCAGCCGTTCGTTGTATGGCTTGAAGAGCTTTGTCAGGAGTTAATCTAGGGATTGGTCCTTGCGAGTCAAGAAGGTCATGGGTATACGCATCCAATCCTCTATAGAAGACAAATACTTTCATCTGCATGTTAAGGTCATTAGTAGGACACCTATAGAAAAGCTCGTTATATCTTTCCCATGCTTGATAAAGTGTTTCTTCCTTCTCTTGCAGAAACCGGTATATATTCCTTAGTGCGGTGGCAAGTTTGGAAGGTGGACAAAACTTTTATATGAAGGCCTTGTGGAGGGATTCCCAAGTTTCCTTGACTTCGATGGGAAATCTGTTAAACCATTTTCTAGCTAATCCAGACAGAGATATGGGAAAAACCATCATCATAAGTTTGTATTGAGAGACATTCGGACATTTAAAAATGCTCACAATATACAAAACTTCTTCGACATGCTCTTGAGCATCTTCATTATCATCGTCTCTAGAAAACTGTTTATTTTGCAACTCCTCGATAATTTTTCCCCTGATATCGACTTTAGTAATTTCAGGTTCCAATGTAGTTCTTCTTATGTAATAGTCGTTATTCCTCTCCATGTATTGTTCCATGGTAAGGGTGTTGATGCTAGTGCCATCATGCGACTCTGTATCTGAATCTGAATGGTCATAAAAAGAAAAGAGATTATGAATAGAAATGGGAGTGTTATTTCTTTTTGTGGAAAATTGCCTTTCGGCATTTTCATAAGGCGTAGCCAAAAAAGGTTTGGCACTCTTGGTTTTGTATCCAGACATTATAAAATAAATTAAAATAAAACTTAAATAAATATCCTAGTAGCTCCCCGGCAGCGGCGCCAAAAAGTTGATGTAGGATTTACCGACCAGGTTTTAAATTTATAATAGTCTCATCTACCTAAGGTCTACCTAATGTACTAACGGGCAGTGTACTCGGTCGTGTGAGTTACAGCTAGATGGTAAAGCCGAGGTCGTCCCAAGAGCTAAGGTGCGGACAATATCTAAGTTTAAATGTCACTAAAATAAAAGGGGTTTTAAAATGATTGAAGTAATTAAACTAAATAAAATAAAGAAACAAAGCAAATAATAAGTAAAAGGAAATCAGATAGAGAAACTAGTGTTAACCTAATTACTACTCTTGTTATTAACATGACTAGTTTTCTATAAATGCATCCTATCATTTTATCTGGGGGTTCAATTCAATAGGCTCAGTTGGTCAAATCGCCTATCCTATTTCCCATAATCCCCTACTCTGATATCTAAGGAGTTTAACCTTAGTGATGAACAAAGGTCGCCGGTTGACTATGTTGAGTCATTAAGTGCCTCTACTAACTTAGACTAGCCTAACGGGAAGTGTTGTCACTTACACCTCCCCTCTAACTTCTTAAGTAAATCTATTAGGTAGGTGATCCTTTGGTCAATTCGCACGTGTATGGTGATGGAAGAGTCTACGGTTTGTCTTAACCATCACCAAGTCACAACCTTCTAATGAAATGCGGGCATGGTCACATCGTACATTCTCCTCGAAGGACTACCCAATATCAAAACCTTTAAAGCTAAAGTGTACAAAGACAAGCTAAGAAAGTTGATGACGCTCGAATTATACATATTTTATATAGCGTTATTTGTTAGTTTCTTAATGATTTATATGGACTTTCGATACTTAATTGCTTGAAAATACATTTCAGGTCCTCTAGACAAAGATCTCCAAGATTCAAGACAAAGTATTCGCTTCCAAGATAAATCCGTGTTAAAGTATAAAGTACACCGTCCTTGTTCAAATATACGCCGGTTACGGGAGTGTATGAAGTCCTATAAGAAATAAAGTCAAATCCAATAAGTACGGCGATCTTATTATCTATGTACGCCAGCCTTCATCCTTAATAATGACCCTTTGGCGCCAAGTAAACTATTGAATCCCGCCGTGGTTATCCTCCAAGATCACCGGCATTCTATGTAAAGTCCGCCGACCTTTATATTAAGAGCGACGTACTTCAGTGCCTGGCCACTTCTCCATGCCTATAAATAGAGCCCTATTTTGCCTCATTTCAACACACCTCTCATCCCAATAACCAATAAAGCTCTGATACTCACTCTCTCATGTAATCCAATCATTGGAGTGCTCAAGTGAAGTCAAAGATCCTTTAAAGTGTTGAAATACTTCTTAGATATTATTGTGGTGATCGCTAGTGACGGTAGCTTCTTCATTACATTAATTTAGAAGCATGTTGATTATTTCAATCGTTATTATCATGTAAGCTTGTTTGTTAAAGCCATGTTAGGCTAAACTCTTTATGGTTACTTAGATATGTTAATATAATAAAGTGATTGGTTGTGGTTATGATCTCTTGTCGATTTCTTGTTTATGTTAAGACCCTGCTGTGTTTCAAACTTATCACCGTTGTTTATCTCTTTGATTAGTTTATCTCTTTGATTATAATTGCTAGTTGGAAAAGGATCGAAAGATTCAATTAGTATTTTATGGTTTTCAACATGTGTCTATGTGTGTTGATCAATTGAAGGAGAAATCGCTTTTGAATTGAAATAAACAATAGAGTTTTAAACATTGCAGCTATTTCTTACACTTGTTAACCACTTGTTTAAGGATTAGCATACATAAGTCTTGAATCACATTTGTTAACTGATGAAACGTTATTTTGACGAAAACTACTACTCATTTGTTGAACCTGCTATACCTCTGAGATCATCATCATAAACCATCACCAAGTTATAGAAACTATCCAAGTAAACCATATTTGTCTCATATTTGAATTTATAGTAAGCATTTGCATAAGTTTTCTAAATCATCTTGATTAGTTAATTGATATATAAGAGTAATCTCAGTCCCTGTGGAATGACCTGGTCTTACCAAAACTCTTTACTATAAACGAGGGTTATACTTTTACCCGTGTGTTTTGAATTAAGAGAATTGGTAAAATTTGTTATTATAAATTTAAAGCTTTCGGAACACATCAAAAGTATACAAATAAAATGACTAAAGATGCAAGAAAACTAAATCATATCAATAACAATTTCATAATCGGGCTAACTCCAAGAGGTGATTAGCCACTTATGTTCAATAATGCAGAAAAACAAATGTTTAACATAACAAATGAAAACATTGAATTAATACAAATCAAATGAATTAAAAAAACTTATGGTTTGGCGTGAATCCTCCCTTGAAATGGACTTGTATGCTTGATAGAACTTCTCCCTCTTGCTCCCTGAATTCCTTCTGACTTCTGTGTGGTGAAAAGTGTGTTGTAAAACTTGGAATTAGGGCTGGTATTTATAGGCCCGACATTGCTACGGCGTAGCCCTATGGATGGCTACGCCGTAGCCTTTGATAATAGCAACTACGCAGTAGCTTGATCAAGAGCTACTATCATAGTTTCTTCAATTGGCACATCTACGGCGTAGTTATGATGGGACTACGCCGTAGTTTCATCTTTATCTTCGAAAGTTCTCTTCTGCTTGATTTTAAGGTTTACGCTGTAGGTGAAGAGAGGCCACTCTGTAGAACCCTTTGATGTGCTACTACGCCATAGTTGAGGAGGTGGCTATGCCGTAGTCTTCTTAAATAATTGCTACGGTGTAAGTAGATGGAGCATCTACGCCGTAGTTAGCACAGAATCCGCATACTTCAATGATTTTCATCTAAAACCTTCCAAATCCGCGTCTTTTCGTTTCTTTGCCCATCTTTGCCATGAAAATAGAATATAAACAAATAAGAGTATATATCCTAACATATTAACATAAAAGATGAACAATCTAGGGGAAATTAACACTAAAAACGAGTTCTATTTGATGTTATCAAATGACATTTGCCTTATAATTTTTTGTATGTTTAGGTTTGGAGGCGTGTTGGTTGCAAAAGCCATCGAAAAAGTGGGCTTATTTTGTTGATATTGGCCTGCTGGTGTTTCCCCCATTTAACGTTCAACACATACATAAAGGAAATGATGATAATTATCAGTGTTTATACATTTTATGACCATGATTTTGTAACACACCTATATCTTGGCGGGCAACCTTACCAGAGTGGTAGTTGCAGTCATGGCTACTGTCTGCTTCTGCTGCTATATTTGCTGACCTTTGCTATTTCACCATGACTAATTTGGCAACGTCGGTATCACGGGGCAGCCTTACCCAAGTTGTGGTTGCAGCCATGGCTGGCACCTTTCTCAGCCATCGCGCGATGATCATTCGGTTTTGGTACAGATGTGAGTGTATGTATATATGTGTGACGGGTATTCAACGATCAATCGCCTCGATTAGGCTATTGTAGTAACAAAGTTTTTTTTGTCACTTCTAAATTGAACTTCAAACACTTGGACAGACTTTTTCGTCCCAGGCAAAAAAAATGAATAGTGTTAAAGATGCCGCTTTTACGAAGTCAATTTACTGATTGTATTACAAGTACCAAAATAGGCAGGACAACTGGGTTGGATCAAGGGTGGTTTTTAGTATAGGTATGCTTTAATTGAAAACGTTTTTGGATCCAATTTTGAATGAATTTGTTAAATTATAGCTCATAAAACATGTAGCATGATGACTTTTCTATGTTTTGTCTTCCTGCAGTTGCTTTTAGGGTCTATGATCTAAGACAAGCAACATATATAGAGCAAGAACAAGTGAGTATGTTGTAATATTAGTGACTATTTTAGTTAAATTCCATATGAAAATCTTTTTTTTCAATGTTTTTCCGAACGACATGTTATAATAAAATTAACAGGTTTTAGTACACGTAGCAATTTTGACCCAATTACTTATGAATGGGTCAATTTGTGTTATGCTATAGTTCAAAAGCGTAAATTGATAGTCAAAAGATTCTCAAGTATTTATATTTCTCACCATTTATTGTGCAAAATTCTTAATGTTCCATATATGAGCAAACTTGAAAATTAAATTACCCATATAATTTCACTTTTTGCAATTTTAGTTTATTTTTCATTTGACTAGATACACTTTACCATATGATTGATATTCTACATTTGATTGTGTAGTTTCTCACCCACCAGTATCATAATGAATGAAGCCAAAAACGATTGATGATACTTTGTTAAGCCACGGCACGGAAACTCAAGGTGAGTAACATTCTTTCATTTTTTTTAATATCCAAAGACAGCAATAGAAAGTATGCTGTTGTGGTTGGTGTTGTGGTTGTTCTTGGGTACAGGCACACAGGGCACACTAGATGTGTTCGATAAGAAGGAATGTTTGGATCAGGTTACTGCAAAAATTAGGAGTAGCCTGTAAGTATGTCATTCGCTTGGCCATTTTATTTTATGTTTAAAACAGTAACTCGGTTTTAGAACATATAATAGTGAGGTGTTATAAGCTTTTAAAGTGAGGTGTATTAGGAGAAACCTTTAGCAAACCATATTTTACTCTTAACAGTATTCTCGGAATCGAATTTGGTGCTGCATATGCAGACAACCATGCGAGATGCCCACCGAGTTCAACCCGAACTGCATTACAGGTGAAAATCTCAATCATTAGCATTTATCTATTGTAAAAGATTTAGATGTTTAGGTATGCTAATTGGGCCATTGTTGTATACACACATGATCATTGTCAAGCTTAAATTACAAAAGTCACACACTATAAGTAGGTACCCATTTTAGACAATCATTTAATAATTGAATAGTGTTTTTTATAATTATTAAATAATTAAGTCATTATACCATTACTTACTCATTTAGAAGTAACTGGGTCAAAAGTGTCATTTATACATGATTCTTATGTAAATTAGTGTATGTTCAAAGATCGCTTATTAAAATGGTACCTCTGAATCAACCCAATAATTCCGGTACTCTTATCCCTATTCCTGGCTCCCATTTTTTCTACAAAAGTGATTTCGGTAGATATAGTGTTGTTGATTTATAGTTGGTGTGGTTTAGTATGGTGGATTGGATTTGAGTTTGTTGTTGTAACCTCTACTGGTTCAATTAGAGTCGCTAAGCCAAGTGGCTGTGACAAATTACAAGTGATGGTCCATGATGTTAGAGGAAAAAATGTGCCTTCAAGCGGTTTTGTCATATTTGTATGATGTTTCCTAAAAGGCATCGAAAAGGCGGGTTTCTTTCTGTGCCACATTTTCTTACACCCGTTGATGCGTGGAATTACGCCCTCGAAAAAGGTTTTACCTCTCAAGGGATATTGAGAAGCTTGCAATCCCCACCAGGCAGTGTACCTGTTCGTTGTAGTATAGTATAGTGACAAGTACCGGGGGATTGATCGTTCAACTCCAAGAATAGTGTTCGCTAGGGTTAAAAATCACTAAACTAGGTCTAGAGGCGAGGGATGATTCTTTTTGTATTTTTATATTTTAAGGAAAGTAATTAAAAATCTTGGTTTTGGAAGGAGTGGGCGGAATTAGTTGCTAGTCAACTAACCCAATTAACTAAAGATGCAATCAAAATAAAATAAACTAAATTTAAACTAAATTGTGGTGTAAACAATAATGAGAGAAAATTGTGTTTACTTAGATTTCACTACTCCTTAGCTATCTTTTACAGGTTGATTAGCTTGTTACAATTGCATAGATGACGGGTTATATTCCTTAATACCATTCGTAGGGCCGTGTACGATCTTCCCTAACTCTATAAGCTTCTACCTCTTCCTATGTTGAGCCGACTACTAGCTCCTAACATGGCCTCATTAGTAGTTACCTACGCATTAAATACAACCAAAATATCGTAGTACACCTTCGATCATGTTTCTTAAGACGTTCATGCAAGTTACCAATTGGAAGTCTGCCAGTTTTCTTAAGCCTAACATCGAATTCATTCATCCACAACAATTATAAACAAACAACCAACCCATAATCAATATCTAAGTTTCATTACATCTAAGCAAACACAAAGAAAACCTAGCCTAGCATGTTAAAAAGAAGACAAGCGAAAGATATAATCAAACAACACATAGACATATTGAATGATTTGGTAAAGTACTTATCTTCAAGTAAGCATGGAAGAAACCAAGGGTTGAAACCCTTGAAAAATCTGTAAAATTCGTCTAGGGTTTATTCCCTCAAAGATGCACACAATAAATGAAAACAAGAAAACCATATATAGATTTTGTCTTCTGACGGCGTCAAGAGCAATGTGTGACGCCGTCAACTCGCCGCCAAAATAAACTCGTATTACCTAGATCCACTTCTAACGCCGTCACTCTTTATGGGTTCAGGGCCGTCACTCTTTGCAGTTACTCTTGACGGCCTTGTCAAATTTGTACGTGACGCCGTCACGACCCCTTCACAAAACATTCTGGCGCGTCACGTGTAATTGATTTATCGACCCTTTTGTCAACTCATGACGCCGTCACTAGCACCTTGTGACGCCATCAAGTGCAATTTCCAGCATGCTTTTGAGACTTTGTCGTTTTCTTCACTTTTTCGCTCCAAAAACACCCAAAATGCTTCCTTTTGTAAAATTCCTCTCAAAAGTACCTAAAATGACAAAAGGAACAATTTAGGGTAATATTTGATCAAATAATCTCGACTTTGGCCTTAAATGACCCCCAAAAGCAGTACACTTTTCGCTTCATCAAATACCTTTACACTTGAGATTTGCTTGTCCTCAAGCAGATGCGCTTTTATTCTAATCAAAATACAAGTTAGGGGTCATCTAACACTAATATAAAAGTAATTACAATAAATAATCGTTCCACTTCAACCAAAAACAAGCACGGAAATTATACACTAGCACCTCACCAATAGTGTTTAGATACTCACATCTCTCGGGTGTAATAAAGTATATAGCACAATATGGAAATAGAAAACATCTCTCACTACCTGTTATAGCAAATAGATTACATAGGCTTGGGAAAGGATCAATCATCTACCACTTGGCGTAAGCACCTAGGATAAACTATCAAAGAGTTATTTTAAAGGGTTATAACGTGAGTTGTAGGGATAGGATAAATACGGTTTTGTTGGATAAAGGCAATATTTACTGGTGGCGAGTTAATCATCTTGGTCAATTACATGTACAATGTGGCTTTGCTAAGCTAAGACTCGACTCAAATTGGGCTAATCTAAAACTAACAAAAACACAAAACAAACATAAAAGGAAACGGGATGGTAGTCCGTATGTTTTTTTTTTTCTCTCTTTTTCTTTTTCTATTTTTTTTCTTTCTTTTTCTTGATTTTTTTTCAACTTTTTTTTTTTTTTTTTTTTTTTTTTTTTTTTTTTTTTTTTTTTGCATACACTCTTGCCCTACCATCCAAAATAATACATCATGGGGGATTTGCATTCCTCTTACACTTGAACTTTTACATACTTTACAATTAACTATTCTAATGACTCGAATTAAGATAATCAAAACACTTAGAGTACTTTTTAAGATTACGCACATATGGGGTTAATATATGATGTTCTTCCCCATTACTCCATAACAATAGTACTTTACCCATGAGTCCCAATCGTCCCAAAATAATATGTACAAGATATGGCTCGACATAGCAACCATGTAATCAATTAGACAATTAACTAAGGTTTTAAACAAATAACAATAATGCACTAAAGATGAGTGCATACACGGAAGGCTAAGGCGATTTGGGTGTACATTTGGGGTGGATTGTTAACAAATTCTTCCTTTAAGTAAAATGCTTAAAGTTAGAAATGAAAATATATGATCAGAGGGGTGTACTAGGGGTATCGTGTACTAAAAATGAGTACAACGCAAAGGTGTGGGAAAATTAATAGACTTTACTAGTCAAGTAATAATGATTGTTCAAGCGGTTGATTGAGATAAATGTGACATTTCAGTCACATTCTATTATATATATATATATATATATATATATATATATATATATATATATATATATATATATATATATATATATAAGGTTATAATGCCTGTGGAATGAATGTTTGCAGATTTCTTGGAATTTATAAAACTAAAGAATTAACAAAAACTTCAAGATTCCGTTAGAAAAACAAAACTTTCAAAATTTTCAGATTTTTACACCTGACGCCGTCAGGTGTTAATCCTGACGTCGTCAGAGTGTCCTAATAATAATCTCATGTTAAGTTTCCGGAAAATTTCTGGAAAAACTCATGCCTTAATTCCTGGAAAATCCTGCAAAACATCATTATGACTCGATACAAGCATTTGACTCAAACAAATACTAATATACATGTTCATTTAATATTGTTGTGGTTCACGTCCAATTTCCGTTCTTAAAAACAAATTTAGATTTCCCTTACACTTATCTTTTGCGAAATTCCTTTTTATGAAGTTAAGACAAACAATAAAGTAAAGCATTTTCACAATTTAGTATGAAACATGATCCACAAACAATAAAAATAATGCATGCATACGGAAACAAATAAAATCAAACAAACAAACAAACAAAACAAATAAAACATGGGTTGCCTCGCAAGAAGCGCTTTTCTTTATTTACGAGTCTTGTAGATAGACTCAAAGTCATGGGCTATCCTATATGGGTGAGCTCCTCATCGAGGACATCTTTGGGATCAAACTTAGGTTTCAATTTCCTATCGGTTCTCTTGGTGGGGTATGATTTCTCAAATTTTTCCCCATCCGGATCATGTAGAATCATCTTCATATGCCATGATCCTTCACCTTCCTTAGGTGGCTTGTCCCAATTCCATTTACATTTATCACCTTCCCTTTTCCACTTGTTCATTCCTAAGTTGATAGGCATCACTCCTAGGAATTCAATCATTTTCCTAAAGACTAAGGGATCCTCAAAGGGGTTTAGTTCTTCATCTCTAGCTATGAGTTGCTCCACCGAATGCGTTTTGTTTATAAACTCCTCTTCTAAATAAAATGGGCGTTGAGGTCCTATGAAGTCTCCATTAACCCAAGGTCTATACCTAGATGGTCTCCTATTCACATCTACCCAATGGGGCGTTGGTTCCTCATTAGTATCATAGTCGTTTTTCTTAATATCATAGACCGACTAAGTTTCTCCTTCTCCTACCGCTATTCTAGATTCCTTACAATCAATCATCGCACTTGCGGTAGCTAAGAATCCTCTTCCTATTAATAACGGGCATGTAGTGTCACTAACAATATCAAGGACGTGGAAATCGCTAACATTGTCAATCTTCCTATATGCACTAACACATCCTTCACTACCCCAACCGGATATGCTACACTTCTATCCGCAAGCCCTACAATTACCTCTGTTTCATCTAACTTTCCTGGCTTAAGAGTGGTGTATAGAGATAATGGAAGCAAATTTAGGCTTGACCCAAGATCGGCTAGTGTGTCAAAAGCCTCAGAATTTCCGATCTTACAAGGTAACACGAATATGCCCGGATCATCTAATTTCTTAGGCAACTTGTTTTGAACGAAGGCGGTCCCATTCTTACCCAACTTAAGTTTCTCTTCATATTTTTTTAAAAGGGCATTGTAATAGGGAGCACGGGCTAAGACATCAATGACGGGACGCTCAAGGTGAAGTTCCTTGAATTCTTCGCCAAGGTCTTGTGTAGGAAGTATTTCAACTATGCTATTGACCGAATTGATGTTAGGTGTTACATTCAATTGGTTCTTTTGAAAGATTTGGGTTTGTTTGAAACACGTGCTCATGGCATTGACCGAATAGTATTGTGGACAAGAAGTAGGGGACGAAATAGATGATATAGCATTAACATTTAGTTTCGGATTCTTGACCGTGTTACTTGGGAGTGCTCCCATTTCTCGGTCATTGAGAACCTTCAACATTGTGTGAATCTTATTGGTCATCTCACTTTGCTTTTGTTTGAAATCGGCTTCAAACTTTGCTAAACGAGTCTCTTAAGATGCCATAAATTTGGACACCAATCCTTCAAAATTATTGGTACTACCATAGTTGTTGGAAGGATTGTTGTTGAAAGTACGGTTAGAGGATGGACCGTTTGGTTGAAATCGATTAGGTGGAGTGGAACATTTGTTTTGGGGCATGTTTTGGTTTTGTTTCCACCTAAGGTTCGGGTGATTTTTCCAAGAGGGGTTATATGAATCACCGTAAGGGTTTAGCTCGGGTTTGAAAGTGTACCACTTGTCTCCCGCTCCGTCGGTACGTGAGGATGCGTAGTCCGCGAAAGCTTGTTCTGGGAGCTCCATGCAATCACGAATGTCGTGGAGACCACTACATAATTCGCACGAAGAAGTGATCTTGTTCACTTGACTTGAAGGTTTAGGAGCTTCGTAGGATTTCATGAGAAACTTGACTTGGTCTTCAAGTTCCATGATCCTATGGTCGGGAGTGCTTGAATTGTTTGAAGGCAAAGATATTGCCTTGACCGTTTTGTTCAAATCACGGGGATCATTCCAACTTTCATTGTCATAGAGAGCAAGATCTTCTATGAGTTCCCATGATTCTTCCGCACTTAGATCACGAAGCTTGCCACCGGCCGATTGGTCAATGGTTCGCCTTGTGGAGAGATCGATATGGTCATAGAAAATTTAGACTTGGAGCCAAAGATCTATTTCATGATGAGGGACTTTTTGGAGTAAGTCCTTCAAACGAGTCCATGTTTCATAGCGAGTTTCACCTTGACGTTGTTGGAACATCAAGATATCATTTCTAAGCTTAGTAGTTCTCCCCGGTGGGAAAAATTGAGCAAGGAACCGAGTGGTGAGATCATCCCAAGAGGTGATGGATCCCACGGGTAAACGCTCAAGTCATTGACTTGCTTGGTCACGTAGAGAGAATTGGAAGAGACGCAATCGGGTCGTCTCTCGAGTTCCAACATCAGGGTCTATGGAATCTACTATTTAGAGGAAATCCTTGAGATGTTGATTAGGATCTTCGGAACGAAGTCCATGGAATTCACATCCGCTTTGCACCAACCGGATGGTGTCGGATAGTAAAAGAGACACATTGGCTCCTTGAGTGAGCTCAATGGTGTTTCGATAGCCTTGGTGGCTAGGACGGGAGTACTCTCCAAAGGTTCGGGGTGTAGGAGGTTGGTTTGGTAGTGGTGGGTTTTCTGGGTGGTTTTGTTGTGGTGGGTTGATGGGATCAAAGAGATTACCACCTTCCATGATGGCGGATGGCAAAGGTTACGAACAAAGGAACGAAGAAAAAGATAGACTAAAGAAACCTATAAAAATAAAATAAAAATCTTACTAGAAAGGAATCTAGCAAGTAGACCTAATAAAAAGAAATTTTAACCTAGACAATAACTATTCCCCGGCAGCGGCGCCAAAAACTTGATGCGTGGAATTGCGCCCTCGCAAAAGGTTTTACCTCTCAAGGGATATTGAGAAGCTTGCAATCCCCACCAGGCAGTGTACCTGTTCGTTGTAGTATAGTATAGTGACAAGTACCGGGGGATTGATCGTTCAACTCAAAGAATAGTATTCACCTAAAACTCACTAAAACTAGGTCTAGAGGTGAGGGATGATTCTTTTTGTATTTTTATATTTTAAGGAAAGCAATTAAAAATCTCGGTTTTGGAAGGAGTGGGCGGAATTAGTTGCTAGTCAACTAACCCACGTATCAAGTTTTTGGAGTCGCAGCCCGGGGAATAGTTATTGTCTAGGTTTGGATTTCTTTTTATTAGGTATACTTGCTAGATTCCTTTCTAGTAAGATTTTATTTTTATTTTTAGGTTTTCTTTAGTCTATCTCATTTCTTCGTGTCTTTGTTCGTAACCTTTACCATCCGACATCATGGAAGGTGGTAACCTCTTTGAACCCATCAACCCACCACAACAAAACCACCCACAAAACCCACCACTAGCAAACCAACCTCTTAGGCCCCAAACCTTAGGAGAGTATTCCCGTCCTAGCTACCAAGGCTATCGAAACACTATTGAGCTCACTCAAGGAGCCAATGTGTCCCCCTTGCGATCCGACACCTTCCGGTTGGTGCAAAGCGGATGTGCATTCCATGGACTTCGTTACGAAGATCCTAATCAACATCTCAAGGACTTCCGTAAAATCGTAGAATCTATAGACCTTAATGTTACAACTAGAGAGTCGACCCGATTACGCCTATTCCAATTCTCTCTACGTGATCAAGCTAGTCAATGGCTTGAACGTTTACCCGCGGGATCCATCACCTCATGGGATGATCTCACCACTCGTTTCCTTTCTCAATTTTTCCCACCGGGGAGAACTACCAAGCTTAGAAATGATATCTTGATGTTCCAACAACGTCAAGGTGAAACTCTCTATTAAACATGGACTCGTTTCAAGGACTTACTCCAAAAAGTCCCTCATCATGGCATAGATCTTTGGCTCCAAGTCCAAATCTTCTATGACTATATCGATCTCTCCACAAGGCGAACCATTGAACAATCGGCCGGTGGCAAGCTACGTGATCTAAGTGCGAAAGAATCATGGGAACTCATTGAAGATCTTGCTCTCTATGACAACAAAAGTTGCAATGATCCCCGTGATTTGAACAAAACGGTCAAGGCAATATCTTTGCCTTCGAGCAATTCTAGCACTCCCGACCGTAGGATCATGGAACTTGAGGACCAAGTCAAGTTTCTCATGAAATCCTACGAAGCTCCTAAACCTTCAAGCCAAGTGAACAAAATCACTTCTTCATGTGAATTATGTAGTGATCCCCATGACACTCGTGATTGCGTGGAACTCCCCGGACAAGCTTTTGCGGATTACGCATCCTCGCGTACCGACAAAGCGGGAGACAAGTGGTACACTTTCAAACCCGAGCCAAACCCTTACGGTGATTCCTACAACCCTTCTTGGAAAAATCACCCAAACCTTAGGTGGAAACAAAACCAAAACAATTCTTCCAATCCACCTAATCATTACCAACCAAACGGCCCACCCCCTAACCGTACTTTCAACAACAATCCTTCCAATAACTATGGTAGTACCAATAATCTTGAAGGATTGATGTCCAAGTTTATGGCATCTCAAGAAGCTCGCATATCTAAGTTTGAAGCCGATTTCAAACAAAAGCAAAGCGAGATGACCACAAAAATTGACAAATTGTTGAAAGTTCTCAATGACCGAGAAATAGGAGCACCCCCAAGCGACATGGTCAAGAACCCGAAACTAAACATTAATGCCATATCATCGGTTTCGTCACCTACTTCTTGTCCACAATACTACTCGGTTAAAGCAATGAGCACGTGTTTCAAGCAAACCCAAATTCTTCAAAAGTACCAATTGAATAAAACATCCGATATCAAACCGATCAATAACATAGTTGAAACACCTCCTACACAAGACCTTGACGATGAATTCAAGGAGCTCCACCTTGAACGCCCCGTCATTGATGTCTTAGCCCGTGCTCCCTACTATAGTGCCCTACTAGAAAAATATGAGAAATTTAAATTAGGTAAAAATGGGACCGCCTTCGTTCAAAACAAGTTGCCTAAGAAGCTTGATGATCCAGGTATATTTATTTTGCCTTGTAAGATAGGAAAATCCGAAGCTTTCGACACACTAGCCGACTTAGGATCAAGCCTCAACTTGATTCCCTTATCCCTTTTCACCACTCTTAAGCTAGGAAAGTTAGAGGAGACGAAAGTACTAATTGGTCTAGCGGATGGAAGTATTGCCCATCCGGTTGGAATGATCAAGGATGTAGTGGTTCACGTAGGAAAGTTAACTATTTTAGCGGATTTTCACGTCCTAGATATGGTTAGTGATACTACATGCCCATTGTTAGTAGGAAGAGGATTTTTAGCAACCGCTAGTGCCATGATAGATTGTAAGGAGTCCAAGATAGCGGTAGGAGAGGATGATACTTGGTTGGTTTATGATGTTAGGAAGCATAGCTACGATTGTGAGGACGAACCGACACCACATTGGGTAGAGATGAATAGGAGACCATCTAGATATGGGCCTTGGATAGAAAGAAACTTTATAGGACCTCAACACCCATTCTATCTAGAAAAAGATTTCATTGATAAAACACATTCGGTGGAACAACTCATAGCTAGAGATGAGGAACTGGACCCTTTTGAGGATCCCCTAGTCTTTAGGAAAATGATTGAGTTCTTATGCGTAATGCCTATTAACATAGATATGAACAAGTGGAAAAGAGAAGGGGATAAGTGTAAATGGAAGTGGGACAAGCCACCGAAGGAAGGTGACGGATCATGACATATGAAGATGATTTTATATGATCCGGATGGAGAAAAGTTTGAAAGGTTATACCGTACCAAGAAAACCGATAGGAAGTTGAAACCCAAGTTTGATCCCAAAGATGTCCTCAATGAGGAGCTCACACATATAGGATAGCCGATGACCTTGAGTATAGCTACAAGACTCGTAAATAAAGAAAAGCGCTTCTTGGGAGGCAACCCATGTTTTGTGTGATTTTTAATTGTTTGAATGTTATTTGCTTCCGTATGCATGCTTTATTTTTATTGTTGGTAGATCATGTTTCAAACTAAAATTGTGAAAATGCTTTATTTTGTTGTTTAACTTCGTCTTAACTTCATATAAAGGTATTTTGCAAAAGCTAAGTGTAAGGGGAAACCCCAAATTTGTTTCTAAGAACGAAATTGATCTTGATTCGCCACAATATTAAATGGACATGTGTATTAGTACTTGTTAGATTCAAATGCTTGTATCGAGTCATAATGATGTTTTGCAGGATTTTCCAGGAAGTAGGACATAAGTTTTTTTTCCAGAAACTTAACGTAAAGATTTCTGCAGGTCACTTCTAACGGCGTCATGAGTTAACTCCTGACGGCGTCATGTGTAAAATTCTGGAAATTTTGTGAGTTTTGTTTTTCTAACGGAGTCTTAAAGTTTTTGTTAATTCTTTAGTTTTATAAACTCCAGGAAATCTGCAAACATTCATTTCACAAGCATTATATCCCTTTAATTCCTAGAAAGCAATTTAAGATATATATAAGCTATTTTTCTAGGATTTATTAGTATATATAGATTGCCGCCGATTTTATGCGAGGTTGCCTTGTTAGTTTTCTCAGGTTTAACAGGTTATATATGACAAGAAGATGATTTATTTTTCTGGAAGGGAAGCTTTGAATGTTCATTTTCTTGGAGGAAGATCTAACCTTGTTACCACACTATCCACACCGAACGAATCAGGGGAGTATTTGTTTTCATTCTTTTACCTATTTCACTTTTACATTCTCTAATTGAACATTGGGGACAATGTTCATCCTAAGTGTAAGGGGAGGGTAAATGATGATACCTTATAGGATACTATTGCACTTGAGTTTGTTTGTTTGATGGTAGGTGTGTAATAAAACTAAGAGAAATACTTGTTAGTGTAATTTTATCGCCAAATTTAAATTTTTTTACAACATTTAGGAGTGAAACTTTAGCCTTAGCAAGCGAATCATGGATAGGAGTTGTATAACTAGCACAAAACCGTACCATTCAAAAAAATTTTCCACCCAAATATGTGAGGTTCGCCTTTAGATTTGATAGGAAAAAGCAATGTTTCAAAAAACGGCCTACAAGGCCTTGTAATCGCCGATTCCAAGCTACAAGGCCCTGGAACTTGGAGACATTTACAAGGAAGTCGGCCGATTAATCGGCGATTACAAGGTTTTGGGCCGGTTAATTGGCTAAAAAACGCAACTCGGGCCTCGACCGCCTCAGGACCGATTCACAATTTTTTCAACATTGGGAAAAAGCATTCATTATTAGTGCTTATGAGTGTACCGGTAGCATTTAGATTCTAGAACTTGCGTTAGTGATGCATCCCGAGACCGCTAGTGAGACTACATTCGTGTAGTAGGATTTACTACATGATAAGAGGCATTAGGATCACCCTTGTGTTAAATCCGTATCATGATTACTTGACCATTTAAGTCATATTACTTGGCTAGTAAAGTCAATTAATTTTTCCACACCTTAGCGTTATACTCATTTTTAGTACACGAAACCCCTAGTACACCCCTCCGAGCCTATCTTTTCGTTTCTAACTTTAAGCATTTTACTTAAAGGAAGAATTTGTTACAACCCACTCAAATGTGCAACCAAATCGCCTTAGCCTTCCTTGTATGCACTCATCTTTAGTGCATTATTGTTATTTGTTTAAACCCTTAGTTAATTATCTAATTGATTACATGGTTGCTAAGTCGAGTCATGTCTTGTACATATTGTTTTGGGACGATTGGGACTCATGGGTAAAGTACTAGTCTTATGGAGTAATGGGGAAGAACACCAAATTATTACCCCCATATGTGCGTTAATCTTAAAAGTACTCCAAGTGTTTTGATTATCTTAATTCGAGTCAATAGACTAGTTTATTGTAAAGTATGTAAAAATTCAAGTGTAAGGGGAATGTACATTCCCTATGATGTATTATTTTGGATGGTAGGTGTTGACATAAATTAATGCCTAAAAACATTATTAACATGTTATCAATATCTCTATGTTTTGATTATCACAAAATATAAACTCATAGAACTAAAACTTGTGACATAAACAAGTATTTAGTGATTAATATTTCTCTTTACATCCAAATTACTTAAGGTATGAATAAACAAAGTGTTTAGTGCAATTTATGATCAAAGGGGTATTTAATTAACTAATGCAAAGTTTATTTAATTATATAAACATATTATATATTTTTGAAAAACACTTTTGGTAATAAAGAAAAATGTTTTATTCATACTAAATATATGAATTCAAATTTTTAACCAAAAACAGTTAGTTTTTCACCAAATAAACTTTCCCCACTAAAAGACAAAGAATCTGGCCGTTTCAGCTGGGCGGCCCCCTTAATTATAAAGGGCGGTCCCCTTAATTTTAAGGGGGCCGGCCATGAATTAAGGGGACCGGCCACGCTCCTCTGTCAGATTCTTTTGCCTATAAATACCACCTTAAACCTGGATTTTTTTCTCACCTTTTGCACCCCAAAACTTTCTGTTCTAGATCTCATTTCTATTCTCCAAATCCTTTGATCATAAATACATAATCCTTTGTTTCAAAGTGATTCTTACATCATCCTCTCTAGTGCAAGAGAAGAATACTTCTATCCTCCAAGACAAGAAGTATTACAACTTGTTGTGACCTCCACATCCAAGTTGTTGGTGCATCATCAAGAATATCTACATATATCTTTGTGTAGTGTGTTGTGAATATTTGATTGTAGATAGTTGTGATTAGGAATATAGATAGTGTGATTGGCTAGTAGATTGTAGTGAAGATTATTGGTGTGTAGAAGATAGGCGTGAACTAGATTGTAGTGAAGACTATTGGTGTGTTGAAGATAGGTGTGTAGTTAGTTGGTGTGAAGTAGTTGTGAAGAAGGTGTGATTTCGTTGTGACGAAGCTTTGGTGTGTAAGTGGTGTGTATATTGGTGTGTAAGGTTTCTCCGCCATAAGGAGCTTGTTGACATAGTGAAGAAAACTCTCGAGTAGGTGACTCGAGGAGTGGAGTAGGGCAAGGAAGGTGTCCTTGTAGCCGAACCACTATAAATCCTTTGTCTCGCGGTTAGATCTTTCCATATCTTACTTATTATCTTGCTTATATCGTTATTACATTTGTAGACGTAGACGTATATATATAGTTGCTCATATAGTGCTAGTATTGATTTTACTTAAAGATCAAACGAAAGTTTCATTCACAAAACAAAGTTTTTAAAATCAAACTAAAAAGGTTACATACATATAATTGATCATTTCGATCAAGTATAGTTTTCATACAAAATATAACTAAGGATTATAAGATAAACGATTACGTACTTATCTCTTGTATATAGCTAGAATTGTTTATATTATGCATGTGTTGATTTCACATACTTAGCTTACATTATTATTATTGTTCATACTTAGATATACTTGTTCATATTGTTCAAGATTTGAGTTCACATAAGATTGAATCAAAGTTTTAAAAGCAAACAAGGTTTTAAAACTAAACCAAGTTTTCATAATAAAATTAAAAAGACGTAAAACTATTCAACCCCCCCCCTTCTAGTTTTCCACAATTGGTATCAGAGCCACGTCTAGCAAGATTTTTAAAATATATTGTATTTTAAAACTTGTAACGATCTATGGAATCTGAAAAATATTTAGAAGGGCAATCTATGCAAAGACCACCACTATTTGAAAGTGATGGATTTTTATATTCGAAAAATCGATTCGAAACTTATGTGAAATCAAAGGATCTAGATCTTTGGCATGTTATTACCTTTGGTGATTTTCCTCCTATTCAATATAATTTTGAAACTAAAAAGGATGAAATTGTATCTTTTGAAAAACAAAATGATGATTTGAAAAAGAAACTATCAAAAAATAATGAGGCTAAAATGGTTATTTATAATGCGTTACCACGCAAAGAATATGAAAGAATTTTTATGTGTAAAACCGCAAAAGAGATTTGGGATTCTTTACTAATCACTCACCAAGGTAATAGTCAAGTTAAAGATAACAAAATAGATCTTCTTGTTCAACAATATGAACAATTTACGATTCCGGAGGAGGAATCAATAGATAATGCTTTTGCTAGATTTAACACTATTATCACAAGTTTAAAAGCACTTGATGAGAATTTTTCTAGTAAGAATTTTGTTAGGAAATTTCTTAGGGCTCTTCATCCAAAATGGCGAGCTAAAGTTACGGCGATTGAAGAATCGAAGAACTTGTCAACTCTTCAACTTGATGAGTTGATCGGCAACCTGAAAGTCTACGAAGCAATAATAAAGAAAGACTCCGAGATGGTCAATGGAAAAAGAGAGCAAAGCAAGTCAATTGCGTTGAAAGCTAGGAAGGAATCTAGTAACGAAGATAGCTCAACCTCCGAAAGTGATGACGAAGAATATGCGACGGCCGTAAGAGACTTCAAGAAATTCCTCAAATGGCGAGGAAGATTGGTTAGACAACCGTATGATGAAAGGAAAGCAAACCAAAGAAATAAAGATGACAAAAATGGCAAAAGTGATAGGAAGTGCTTCAAATGTGGTGATCCAAATCATCTCATCGGAAAATGCCCAATGATGTCAAGAAATCAAAATCAAAAGGCGTTTGTTGGAGGAGCTTGGAATGATAGCGATGACGATGAGAAAGAAATCACAAATGAGGAGAAATGTCTTATGGCTAAGACATCAAGCGAGGTACGTTCAGAAACCAAATACTTTAGTGACGAAAATTTATCATTAGACGAAAAAGACCTAGATAGTGAATATAATAGGTTACGCAAATTAGGTCAAAAAGTTATAGCTAAAAATAAGTCACTAAAACATATTAACAATCTATTAGAAAATGAAGTACTCGAATTAAAAATTAGACTACAACATTTGGAAAAAGGAAAAGAAGTTCTTATAGAATGTAAAACATGCATAGAGGTTAAAAATGAAAACGAAAAACTTAAAGATGAAATTTTCAAACTTGACAAGTTTAAAAATAGTAGTAACCCACTTAAGAAAATAATAAGTGTTTAAGAAACTTCGGGAGACAAAACCGGTCTAGGATTAACCTCAACTAATGTTTCAACTAGTGAAAATAAAAATATAAAGTTTAAATGTGAATCTAGTAAACAAAAACCATTAGAGTCAAAACCTAAGTATATACTTAGAGAAGATAGAAAAATACCTATTGCAAGTGATGTGGAAGTAAAAAGTTTTTATAAACCATCATTAAAAGTCAAAACCAGATTTTCTAAACCTAAATTAAGATCTAAAACTCCACCACCAAGAAAACCTAACAATCATCATCCAAGATCTAAAACACCTCAACCTAGAAGAAATCAAAATAGACAAAATTACAATAACACTAGAAATCAAATGTGGAATTATCTACCAAGTTACAATCCTTGGGAAATATTACCACCATACATGCATCCTAGCCAAATGTTAAATATGTTTGGACCAAACAACTTTGGACCAATGAGACAATGGGGACCAAGTGGCTAAGTTGTCAATCTTGGAAGAAGTTGGAATATCATCTACTAATGACTTCTATAAGTCAACATGGTCACTTGAAGTGCTTGAAGATATTCCATTGAAGACTAAAAGGTACACGTTTCTTTTAAGTTCATCACTATAATTTGCATGCTTAGATAAATGATTAGTTAGATTAATGCTTAGTACATAATTGCTTATATTCTTATAACCTAGAAACATCATTGGTTGACTTTCCTAGGAATAAGATAAAATTGTTCATTGCCGAACAAAATAGAAAATGGAAATCTTCTATATCCACTATTAGGAAACTCATGGTGATGAAGTGAAATGAGTTAAGTGGATAAATCGTTAATATAGAAGTAGGATTAGATTCCTCGCGTAAGAAAACTATGGATGAAACAAGCTCTTGTAGACTATGGCATTAAGTCAGATAAGCGTGCGAAATCAAAGGAACTATAGATGTTAGGTTATACCCCATTCAACACTCTCGCATCCTACATATTAATTTTCGTCATCACTTCCTTTAGGATCATAGGATATGTAGAAACGATAGCATGAGATAATAGTAGGCTTAACCAATCCTCTTGAGCATGAGATCTATAACAAACATCTTTTAAAATATATGATTAATGATATTTGTTGTCAAAAATCTAATATCTTTAAAAATATGCAAAAACCTCATATTTTAGAAAATAGTTTTTCAAATAACTATCCCACTTTTAAATAAGATGTTTTCACTATATATATCCACAACAAAGATTTAGAAAATTTTCTTTACCTTTCATTAACACATTTTGAAGTAAAACCGAATCTATTTTATTCAATTAACTCTCATATCTACATGAAAACCTACTTTCAAACAATGGGCTGAATCGATCCTCTTGAAGTATATCTTTCACCTGAAATTTTTTGATTATCAAAATCAATACATCATATTTAAAAACTTCTCTCTTTGAGTTAAAACCCTTCGAATATCTATTTTATGCTTTTTCGAACAACATGCTTAATCATAAGCTATCATAACATTATTTTGATCTTTATCAAGATAGAAACATTTTTCTTTTTGAAACAAAACAAAATTTGTTTTATTAGGATACAAACTTGAATGTATTTCAAAACATTAAGCCAAGTATTAGTGAATCAAGAAAACTTCATATTTGGTAATCTTCGATAGGTAAATTTAGGAACTCGATTTCTTCTAAAAGGAGAATGACTACTGGAGAATCTATTGACTAGAAATTCAATTTAACCTAACGGTTGAATTGCTTCTATGTGAGAAGTTGGGTGTGTGTAACCCGTAAAAACGGTCGTGTTTAGCCTGAATTGAGCACCACTAGTAATAGTCTCATACTCATTCTCCAACTTGATTAAATTGCACTTCCTATATATACCTAACGCTAGTTTACTTTTATGAACCTTGCTTCTCATTAGATTCTTTCGTTCCCAGATTTATGGCATTAAGTGAAAACTTACTTTCAAACATTGTTGAATAATGCTAAAAACGTCTCTTTAAATCATGCATGGTGATCTCATATTTGTCATCTATATTTATATAAATGACACTTATAAGTGAACTAAATCAAATCAAGAGGACCATGGTTTGTCTATTAAGACTTTGTTTGTAACAAGTCTAGAAACCCATGCTATCATAATACGTATTAGGTTTAATCCTCCTAGTTATGTAGTTATGAAATACTTGATGTTGCTTATTGTTTCCTAGCTCTTATATTTTGCTTGCTAGATGAGTATGTTTGCATGATAGATGAAATTGCTTGATTTCTTAATCTCCTTGGTTAACATGCTTTAGCTACATAATTGCCTACATAATTAGTCTATGTTTAATTGCCTCAAAGAGTTGGACTTGTTTGAAACCAAAAACACAACCTTTCTGCAATTCACTACCAAAAACCCTTTTCTGGCAATCTGGGAATCACCAGATGGGCGGCCCCCTTAAATCATAAGGCGGCCCCCTTAATTATTAAGGGGACCGGCCTCCAATTAAGGGGACCGGCCATCTGATGATCGAAGGTGTTGTTTCCCTTTTCTTCTTTTTAGCCCATTTCATCATACACTTCCCAAAATTCACAAACCTATTCTTTCCTAAACCTTCCATCAAAGTTTATCCATCCTTGATCCCACCAATCCTACATTATAAACACTCTCATTCCTCACAATCTCCAATCATCTCATCATTTCCTCTCCCATTAAACCAAAACCACCAAGAAACCTGTTTGGAGAAGAAAGCCTAACTTCATTTCAAATTCCGTCAAACCAAATGATGTTGTCAAACATCCAACACCAAATTCCTCCTATGTTTTCAAACTTTACTTACCTAACACCTTACTCTCCTTCTCACCAACATTACATATCAAAAACCTTTACTCACCCATATCCTTATACATTACACTCAAACCTCATAATCTTTTCACAACTCAAGCGATGTTGTTCATAATCAACCAAAACCTAAACCTCACCCTCACACAAATGATCCATTTAACAACAAATCATCCACTCGTGCTTTCACTAATGCTCCTTCTTATGATGAGCATGCACAATCCCAAAACAATAATTCCAACCTCACTACCAATACTTTACATGTTGCTCATTCAACAAAAACACCATCCACTCATGAAGCATCTCTTCCACACATATCATGATTTCATGATTACCCAAGCTCAAACATGTCTCCACCACCAAGAGTATCACCACCACATCCTACAACTTCACATGCCATTCCTATGTTGCATGTTCAAACCCTCACCCACGACAATTATCATGCTCCACCACCATCACCTTCCTCCGAACACTTGAAGTTCGTTGAGGCGCTAAAAGAAGCCCATGAGCTTAGTGCTCTTTTAGCCTTACATCTTGCTCAACGCAATTTGGATCCACCTTCATCTAGATCACCCTCATCACCACACAACATAAATCAACTTGAGAAGCATGTCAACAATTAACCTTGTTGCATCTTTCTCCTAAAAATGATTGCATTCAATGAACACTTCACTTGGATTGAATATCTTCTCACTAGATCACATCCAATACCCTCACTTGAACAACATCCAAAACCTCAATCAACCTCTTCCGCTACAAACTCTCCACCACCAAATTATCCAACATTCATGACCCGAACATATACCTCCATTAATCCAACAACCTCCATTAATCCAACAACCTCCATTAATCCAACAACCTTACCCTAACTCAACCATCCTCATTCCAAACACTCCATCATCAACAATCTAAGCATACCATATGCTTATGATATTCACTTTCAAATACGAATCAACCAACCTTTGGTTGTAAGCAAGTCCAAGTGCTCTCTTAGGCAATATAGGACTATGTCTTTTCTTTTGTGTTATTTTTTCAAGCATATTGAATGTTGTAATGCTTTTCATTTCTATAATGCTTGAATGAATCTTTGTTTAGTTGCATAATTGTTGCCTTGCATATATGTGTATCTTGCTCTCTTAAAATATTTTTGTAGCAAAGATCTCCATAGCTCGTTCCCTTGGTGCTCTCAAATGAGGGGGAGCATACATCAAGGGGGAGCATTCTACCCGTTTAAACTTCCCTCGCGAAGCTTACTCGGCTTAACCTTTTTGATATTACAAAAAGGGGGAGAAGAGAAATGTAAACTCTATAATACTTGTCTAAAAACAAGTTTTAGATATATTGAGTTTAAGGTTTTGTAATAATCAAAAAGGGGGAGATTGTTGACATAAATTAATGCCTAAAAACATTATTAACATGTTATCAATATCTCTATGTTTTGATTATCACAAAATATAAACTCATAGAACTAAAACTTGTGACATAAACAAGTATTTAGTGATTAATATTTCTCTTTACATCCAAATCACTTAAGGTATGAATAAACAAAGTGTTTAGTGCAATTTATGATCAAAGGGGTATTTAATTAACTAATGCAAAGTTTATTTAATTATATAAACATATTATATATTTTTGAAAAACACTTTTGGTAATAAAGAAAAATGTTTTATTCATACTAAATATATGAATTCAAATTTTTAACCAAAAACAGTTAGTTTTTCACCAAATAAACTTTCCCCACTAAAAGACAAAGAATCTGGCCGTTTCAGCTGGGCGGCCCCCTTAATTATAAAGGGCGGTCCCCTTAATTTTAAGGGGGCCGGCCATGAATTAAGGGGACCGGCCACGCTCCTCTGTCAGATTCTTTTGCCTATAAATACCACCTTAAACCTGGATTTTTTTCTCACCTTTTGCACCCCAAAACTTTCTATTCTAGATCTCATTTCTATTCTCCAAATCCTTTGATCATAAATACATAATCCTTTGTTTCAAAGTGATTCTTACATCATCCTCTCTAGTGCAAGAGAAGAATACTTCTATCCTCCAAGACAAGAAGTATTACAACTTGTTGTGACCTCCACATCCAAGTTGTTGGTGCATCATCAAGAATATCTACATATATCTTTGTGTAGTGTGTTGTGAATATTTGATTGTAGATAGTTGTGATTAGGAATATAGATAGTGTGATTGGCTAGTAGATTGTAGTGAAGATTATTGGTGTGTAGAAGATAGGCGTGAACTAGATTGTAGTGAAGACTATTGGTGTGTTGAAGATAGGTGTGTAGTTAGTTGGTGTGAAGTAGTTGTGAAGAAGGTGTGATTTCGTTGTGACGAAGCTTTGGTGTGTAAGTGGTGTGTATATTGGTGTGTAAGGTTTCTCCGCCATAAGGAGCTTGTTGACATAGTGAAGAAAACTCTCGAGTAGGTGACTCGAGGAGTGGAGTAGGGCAAGGAAGGTGTCCTTGTAGCCGAACCACTATAAATCCTTTGTCTCGCGGTTAGATCTTTCCATATCTTACTTATTATCTTGCTTATATCGTTATTACATTTGTAGACGTAGACGTATATATATAGTTGCTCATATAGTGCTAGTATTGATTTTACTTAAAGATCAAACGAAAGTTTCATTCACAAAACAAAGTTTTTAAAATCAAACTAAAAAGGTTACATACATATAATTGATCATTTCGATCAAGTATAGTTTTCATACAAAATATAACTAAGGATTATAAGATAAACGATTACGTACTTATCTCTTGTATATAGCTAGAATTGTTTATATTATGCATGTGTTGATTTCACATACTTAGCTTACATTATTATTATTGTTCATACTTAGATATACTTGTTCATATTGTTCAAGATTTGACTTCATATAAGATTGAATCAAAGTTTTAAAAGCAAACAAGGTTTTAAAACTAAACCAAGTTTTCATAATAAAATTAAAAAGACGTAAAACTATTCAACCCCCCCTTCTAGTTTTCCACAGTAGGGTAAGAGTGTATGCAAAAAAAAAAAAAAAAAAAAAAAAAACAAAAAAAAAAAAAAATCGAAAAGATTAAGAAAAAGAAAAAAAATAGAAAAAGAAAAGAGAAAAACATACGGACTACCTTCCCGTTTCATTTTATGTTTGTTTTATGTTTTTGTTATTTTTTATTTCATTAGCTTAAGTCGAGTCTAGTCTTGGCTTAGCAACGCCATATTGTACATGTAATTAACCAAGATTATTAACTCGCCACCAGTAAATATTGCCTTTATCCAACAAAACCATGTATTCCATATCCCTACACCTAACGTTATAACCTTTTTAAAAGACCTCTTTGATAGTATATCCTAGGTGCTTACACCAAGTGATGGAGGTTTAATCCTTTCCCAAGTCTATGGTAATATATTTTTCTATGACAGGTAGTGAGAGATGTTATCCATTTCTATATTGTGATATATACTTTATTACACCCGAGAGATGTGAGTATCTAAACACTATTTGTGAGGTGCTAGTGTATGACCTCCGTGCTTGTCTTTGGTCTTTAGTGGAACGATTATTTGTTGTAATTACTTTTATATTAGTGTTAAATGACCCCTAACTTGTATTTTGATTAGAATAAAAGTGCATTTGCTTGAGGACAAGCAAATCTCAAGTGTAAGGGTATTTGATGAGGCGAAAAGTGAACCACTTTTAAGGGGTCATTTAAGCCCGGATTCGTGATTATTTGATCAAATATTGCCCTAAATCGTTCATTTTGTCATTTTAGGTACTTTTGGAGAGAAATCTGGAAAAGGAAGCATTTTGGACGTTTTTGGAGCATAAAAGTGAAGAAAACGGCAAAGTCTCAATTTTCCTTGCTGGGAATAGTACCTGACGGCGTCAAGAGCTTCTACATGACGGCGTCAAGAGTAACAAAAGAGGTGGATGTGGATAATACACGTGACGATCCAGAGAGTTTTGTGCATTGGAGATGACGGTGTCACCCAAGGCCGTCATGGTCCAAGTATTAGTGACGGCCTAGAAGAAATTTACACAAGACGGCGTCACAATTGGATCTAGGCAATACGATTTCATTATAGGCGGCGAGTTGACGGCGTCACAACCCAATACATGACGCCGTCACCCATTGTAATCTATATATAGTTTTCCAAATTTCATACATTGGGGTGCAACTTTGAGGGAAAAAAACCCTAGGTCGAATTTTCTAGCTTTTCAAGGGTTTCAACCCTTTTAATCTTTCATGTTCTAATAAAGATAAGTACTCTTTCAATTCATTCAATATGTCTATGTGTTGTTTGAATATATCTTACGCTTGTCTTCAATTTAACATGCTAGGCTAGATTTCCTTTGTGTTTGCTTAGATGTAGTGAAACCTAGATGTTAATTATGGGTTGATTGTTTGTTTATAGTTGTTACGGATGATTGTATTCGATGTTAGGCTTAAGAAAACTGGCAGACTTCTATTGGTAACTTGCTTGAACGTCTTAAGAAACATGATCGGAGGTGTACTACGATATTTGGTTGTATTTAATGTGTAGGAGAATTCTAATGATCCCATGTTAGGATCTTCTAACGGCTCGACTTAGGAGTGAAGTAGGATCCTATAGAGTTAAGGAATATTGTACACGGCCCTACGACTAGTATTAAGGAATATGACCCGTCATCCATGCAATTGTAACAAGCTATCAACCTGTAAAAGATATCTAGGGAGTAATGAAACCTAAGTAAACACAACTTTCCTCATCATTGTTTATACCACAATAGTATAATTAGTTTCATTTCATTTTTGTTATTTTATTTTGATTGCATCTTTAGTTAATTAGGTTAGTTGGCTAGCAACTAATTCCGCCCACTCTTCCAAAACCCAAGATTTTAATTGCTTTTATAAAATACAAAAATACCAAAAGAATTATCCCTCACCTCTAGACTTAGTTTAGGAGACTTTCTAATCCTAGCGACACTATTCCTGAGTTGAACGATCAATCCCCCGGTAATTGTCACTATACTATACTACAACGATCAGGTACACTGCCTGGTGGGGGTTGTAAGCTTCTCGAGATCCCTCGAGAGGTAAAGCCTGGTGCGATTCCCACGTATCACCTTCACACCACACACAATTATTACAAAGTCTAATCTAGATACAACACTTCTTGGACTATCACCTTTGTCCAAGTTCACCCTAACACATCTAGTCACGACTCACATACAAGTCGGATTCACAATATTTACAAATGAGAGAGTTGGAGGAAGGATAGAATCGTTACACTTGTTACGTTTGTGTTTAGACTCAATAACACATCAATTCTTGATGATTTCGAGTGTTCTTCTCTTGCACTTTGATGTAGAGGATAAGAAGAATCACTTATAAACACATACCGACATGTTATAGTGATCAAAGAAGAAGAAAGAATGAAACAAAAAGTTTTTGTCCTAAGAGGCTTAGTTTTCTGAAAGGGAACAGTTTTGTATTTATAGTTGCCAGGAGAGGAGTGGGCGGTCCTTTAAATATGTGACGGTCCTTTATCACTAAGGGATCGTTAGTCCATTTAAGGGACCGTCCCGACAGACGCTCCTCTTTTTGTCCTGACGTGTTGAAAGTTTATTTGGTGAAAACTTTACTGTTTTAGGCCGGAAATATGGCTCTTACAATATTTGAATTTCAATTTATTTTCTTAATAAAATATTTCTTTTAAAAACACATAAATACTTTTGTGAAAATATTTTGTCATACATAAAAATATAAGGTTTTGTGAAAATAAATTCTTTGATCACTCTACTAGTGTCGGTATAGAGTTTGTTCATACCTGAAGTGATGTTGTAGACGATGCATTGAGTAAACGAGTTATCTCGATCAAAAAACTTATTAACCGTAAGTTTACATATCGTGTTTTTATATTTTGTGCTTATCAAAACATGTAGAGACCGAATAATGCAAATAACGTTTTTGACATTATTTGTATTAACAGTCTTCCCCTTTTTGATGATTACAAAATATAAACTCGTGTTAGGTAAATTTATGTGTTTATAAATTTTTAGATGAGTTTTCGTTCACTTCTCCCCCTTTTTGTAGAATCAAAAAGGCTTCGTCGAGGTATAGCGAGAAAGAAGTCGACGGTATATAAAAGCTCCCCCTTGCTTAGCGCTCCCCCTTGATGAGGGCACTGGGGAATTGAGCTATGGTGTTGTGCTACAAAAACAAGTTAAAAGACAAAGCACATACACATATATAGAAGAATATAGAAGATAGAAGGATATGATAGATTAGAAAGAAAGGATGTGAAATCAGAAGAAATAAGGCATGCAAGAATCAGGTTTTAAGCACCATTGGGGACGGTCCTGTAAACATGTGGAAGGTCCTTTAATAATAAGGGACCGCCAATTTGATAAGGGACCGCCACCAGTAGGCGTTATATTTGAGAGGTGTGTTGTGTGTTAAGTGTTTTTCCATTTTTAAGTTAGATTAACATGGCATTTTAAAGATAACCATTATAAATAACACAACATAAAATCATCATAATTCATTCATACTTAAGATAACATCAACATACAATGTTAGAACATACATCTCCTAATCAATCATGGATTCATACAACAACTACAAGTTATTTCTAGAAAATCCTAACTTCCTAGAACATGCTTGGCCCAAAAGATAACTTCCACTTGATTATTTAACTAAACATATAGAGATGTTTAGTTTAAAGGAAGAGGTTAAGAAGGTGGAGAGGATGTTGTAGCCGAAGGTGGCATAGAAGCAAGAGGAGTTGGTTGTATGATGGGATGAGAAAGGAGATACTCAAGGTAACCAAACATGATATGGAGTTCATCTCGTAGAGATTAGATGAGATGAAAGTTGCGGAAACAGCATGCACAACTCATGGGATGATTGTTCACAAGATTGTGGGGAATGGGAAACCCCATGATAAGAGAAGGTGGTGGAGTAGGAGGAGCATGGTCTAATGGCCCATTTGGAGAGATATTGCCTTGATTTGGAGAAGATGGAGGTCTGAGAGAAGGAGACAAGTTACTCACAAAAGGAGTATATGCACCCGAGCTAGATTGGGTGAGCAAGGGTGATAGGTTTTTGATGCATGATGAGAAAGGTGATGAGTTTGGCCTTGAGGAAGATGATGGTTTGGAGGAAGAAAAGGATGTCCCATTTTGGATGGAGTTTTGAGAGGTGCACTTGGTGCTTGAGGAGAGGAAGGTGGAGACTTTGGAGAAGGTGTTGAGCTTTCTTGAGTGAGATCAATGAAGTTTGTTTGTGGTGGAATGATGGTTATCTTAGGCTTTTTGTTTGAGGTTGATTGTAGTGATGTGAGGGTAATTTTGGGTCTTTTGTTTGAGTTTTGCAAGGAGGTAGAGGAGGATGCCATTGTAGGAGATGAAGAAGAGATAAAGAATGATGGTGATGAGGTTGAAGAAGATGTGATGAGTTTAAATAACCAAGTATGATTATGATTTGGGCAAAGCATGCATTAGGAAGCATTTAAGCACATATGTTTGTTTTACTAAACATGGAAAAGGGTGGTGATAAGCATGCAATAGGTTTAGGATTTGCAGAAAATGAGATATAGTGCCAAAATCCATGACCTGGGGCAGACGGTCCGTTAATTTCCCGATGGTCCTTTATTGATAAGGGACCGCTAAGGCAATAAGGGACCACCGGTAGTGGGTTATCAGATTTTTGCCCACTTTTTCATTTCTGCAACCTGCACGTACAACTCACTCTAACAGATCATATAGCGGCAGAAAAGAGATATAACAATAATAACAACCATTCAAGTACAATACTAACGAATACAAATGTTTAAACTCAAACATAGACTAAATCTAAATAAGTCCAAGAAACATAAAGAAGTTTTCATGAAAGATAAGCATAAACATCCAAAATGCATCAACAAAGGATAATCCAAACAACAATGCAAGCCTTTTACTTCTTCTTCCTCAAGAGATTCTTGATGAACTTCAATCCCTTTCGTTGCTCGTCTTGTATTTGAGTGAGGAGAGTTATTATAGATGGGTCTTGTGAATTAAGATTATGAGGGATTTTAGGAAGAGCATGAGTGAGAGTTGGGAGTTGGGAGGACGGAGAAGAGGAACTAGCATTGGAACTACCAATTTGTTCATCATCATCTATGTGATGAGAGGACGAAGTACCAGAGGATGACTCAGAAAATAAGGTTCTTTTAGACCTGGAATCAGACCTTCTTTTATGCTCAATGTGTTGAGTGATCGGGAGCACGACACGATTATACACAAGATAATTATCCGACTTTAAGTTTGGGAAAATTATCCATGACATGATTATAAAGACGAGTTAATAACATGCCACAGGGCAAGTTTAGCTTTGCCTTTTTAACGACAAAATCCATTCTCCTAATGATATAAAATGCTAAATTGTATGGTGTCGATGAAACAATACAATAAAGCATATGACCAAGACAAGCGGGAAGATGATACCGGTTTCTACCAAGACAAAAAGCATTTTCATAGAAAATCTCTTCCAAAGTTCTCAAATGTTCACTTACTTCTTTGGTAAAAATTTGATTTTCTTTAACAGTTGTTTTCTTTCCTTTGTGGGTTCGAGTGAGAGTTGAGGTTCATGGGATTAGAATATGAGTTTTTATATCATTCGGAGTAGGAGGAGTAGTGGAGTATTTTCCTTGTTTAGGGGTGATCTTGGCAAGAGCATCAAGGCTCCATTCATTAGTGAATGATCAATGCCCTATAATCGGAACTCCAAGAATATGACCGAATTCAGGAAGGGTGTATGAGAAAAGTTTTTCTTTGATACGAATTGAACATGAATTTCAGATTCGCGATCGACACGTAGACTGAATTGACTATAGAATTCAAGGATAAAACGCGGAACAACTTGTTCATTTATTTTGAAAAGACAATCGAGTTTTGCAAAACTTAGCATGGCTTCAAGGTAATTTATTTCCTCAAAGTCCGAATAGACCACTCGCCCCTCATGAATACAATGTTTTTCAATTCGTTTGAAACAATATGAGACTGGTGGAGGATATTTAGTAGAAAGTATGGGGATATATTTACGAGTTCGCTGGTGGTCAATCCCAGTTGGTTTAGGCATGATTTTCCTATGAAGAAGTACAACATCAGCAATGTTAACATATGATTAGCTAGTTTTATATTTCATGCTTTTACCAAACACTCCTCATGTTTCAAATACTTATAATAATTTCAAAATTTTTGATCCATTTCGTTGCATGGCTGTGAAAACATTTTTGACATATATTAACAATGCATGATTACGTTTTTGTTACGTTTGTAAACATGATTAATGACAACGCATTCGGATTGAGGATAATCTTATTTTTTACCCTTTTTCAAAATTAACTAATTAGACCAACTCACATGTTAATTCAAGTGATGTTAGAAATGCATTGTTAGGATTTAGTGTTTATAGTTGTTAATTTGATAAAAAAAAATCGAAAATCCCCAATTTTAATTATATGTTCATATGAACCCTAATTTCGAATTAAGAAGGAGTTTGATGAAATTGACTTACAATAGATGGTTAGTATGCAATAATGATTGATGATCTTGAATTGAAATCCTTTGATTTTAGTTAGATTTGTACTGATTAAGGATTTGGGTGTGTAGAGGGTTTTTCGTTAATGTTGCAGCATAAGAGGTGTGTTTGGTTTTGTTTTGCTGAGACTAAAGTGAAAGACGGGGTAGTGATGCAAAATAAGTGACAGTCCTTTATCGATATGGGACCGCCAAGTGATAAAGGACTGTCGCCATAAAGGGTTCAGGGAGAAGGCGATTTTTGCTAGTTTTTGAAACACTTAGAATTTTTTAAGTTTTAACAAAGGTATTTTACTTAAGAACACTCAAAACCATGAAATTAGGAATTCTAGACACGGAATAGACACGATACGCACGACTAAACTGAGGAATGGGCATTGAGTGGAATCGAGACAGAAGAATTGGAAGAGATGAGAACAAGGCGAGATTTAAATACGAGACTTGCATCGGGTAGGCTAGAAGTCAATCATGTCTACGCGACGAGGAGTTCAAAGACGAGAAGTAGAGAGTAGAGGAGATGTAGAGAGCATTAAAAGTGTGCATCATCCATAGTGATTGATAGACGCAAAAGGCGATATTAATATTGGTTGTGGTAAGACCATTATTTTCCAAATAATTGCTTGAATCCTATGAAGGATAAGTATTTAGACAAAACGTCTAATACCAAGAATTATCTAGCATAGCAATCAACCCTTGATTTGCACATAGCACTTAAGCATAAAGCAAGCATGCATATGATCACATAAGCACATATCAATTTGGCACATAGCAAGCAAATTAGTCAAGGTTGTAAGAAAGCGCACCTTGGCCGCTAGCTATCCTTAATGATACGAAACTGTGAAATGTGTTGTGAGAAATGCAAGTTTTCGTTTTTGAGGATTCTTATCATGTGCGACAAAAGAGTGGATGTAGATTTGTATCCACGAGTGGCTTCCCTTGTACACCTAAAGACATAGCTTGCTAGAAAACTTGGTACCCAGTTTCTCATGGGTCCGAGATGGTTAGTTAAAGACATCCATTGCACTCATATGCACATGGTGTGGATGCCGACAAAAGATAATAATGTTCCTTTACATATTATCCCTATTTCTAAGCAATTTCACTAGTGACTAATTTCTTTAATATTCATAAGTGATGATCATGGTTTTAAAGACACTTGATTTTCAAGACGATTACAACTAGTCTTGTTTAAGAGGTTTTACAAATTTGATTTGTTTAGACTTGCTTGTTGATGATTCACCCGAGTCATAACCTAAGCCGATTCTATCTCCAAATTTCTTTTGACTATTTAGCAAGTATTTTAGAGACTTAGAGCTCATTTCAAATCTCGATAGTATATTAGCCATTTCATTAGCCTTATTTATGTCATCTTTGTAGTCATGACACATTACACATTCTAGTTCAATATCTATGCTACTATCAAGTCTAGACATTTTATCTTCTAGGATAATTTCTTTTTCAAAATTACTTTCATATGACCTCAAAGAATTATTTTTCGAAAAAGATTTTCTACTTATGTTGCATAGATTGTTTAGTTCATTTGGTAAGTTTAAATCTAGAATAAATGGGTCATAACAAAGATGTTCGTTTTTAGAGTATACCTCACTTGAAGTTTCCATCTTGTGACATATTTCACATTCAAGATGTACGTTGTCATCTTCATACACATCACTCCAAGATTCATTTATGAGTTCTCATCCGAGGTTACTTTTGAGGTCTTTATCGATGTTATTACCTACATCAAAATCAATTGAACTAGTAGCACATATATCCATCTTAACATGATGTCTTTCCAATGACTTGTCTTCACAAGTAAGGAGTAGTTAAAGACTAATATCATCATCTTTGGCTTGATAATTCCTTTGATGAAAGCTTAAAAGATTTTTCCATATGTCATTTGCCGTTTGACAAACAAATATTCTTTCATGTTCAATTCTCGGCAAGGTTTTATAAATCATTATTTTTTCCTCTAAATTTTTTACAAAACTTTCTTTTGAAAATTTTATTTTGACTTTCAAAATTCTTTTCCATTGGTTGAAAATCACCAATTGAAATGACATGCGAAAGATCATGATCTATTGATTTCACATAACTTTCGAATCTATTTTTCCATTCAATAACGTTATTATTGTCAAAAAATGGTGGTTGATTTGAAAATCTCCCTTCTAAATTTCTTTCAGAATCCATAGATCGATTCAAGCTATAAAGTACAATATACTTTAAATATCTTGAGTGACGTACCTCTGATACCAATTGTAGAAACTAGAATGGGAGGTTGAATAGTTTCACCATTTATTATTGCTTATTAAAATCGGTTTTCACTTTGTTAGGTCCGTTTATGTTTTTATTGCAAAATTGCTAGATTTGCTAGTTATGTGATATCAAGTTAACTAGATACATAAACATAAAATGTGTAAAGGTAATAGTAAAGGAAAGAACACAACCAAGGGAGATGTCGAGATTTATAGTGGTTCGGCATGAAGCTCACTCTTCATCCTACTCCACTCCCCGAGTACCACACTCGAGAGTTTTCAATCACTATGTCAACACACTCCTTTAGGCGTAGCAATCCGTACACAAGCTTACATCAAGTTTAACGACACTAAGTGGAATGTTGAGTTCTAATCCTAGCTAGAACCAATCTACGCCAAAGCCCATGTGGCTACCCGAACAAGCACTCTTGTCCCACTTGGATCGACACACAATCCAAGTCTTCACACGAACGAGCACTCCTGTTCACTTGAACCTTAACCTGATTCAAGCCTTCACACACGAACTTCACTTAGTTCTAATCTTCACACTAGAACTCCACTAAGTTCTAGCCTTCACACCACAACACACAACTATTACAAAGTCTAATCTAGATACAACACTTCTTGGACTATCACCTTTGTCCAAGTTTACCCTAAAACATCTAGTCACGACTCTCACACAAGTCGGATTCACAATATTACAATATTTACAAATAAGAGAGTTGGAGGACGGATAGAATCATAACACTTGTTACATTTGTGTTTAGACTCAATAACACATTGATTCTTGATGATTTCGAGTGTTCTAGATACATAAACATAAATGTTGGTCCATGGAATTTGAGAAAATCTTGATAAAAATAAATAGCAACTTCATTAATAATGACGAATAAAAGTTACAAGATTACTCAATACCAACATGACTACATGATAACATCTTCAGCTTCTTTAAGGGGATAATTTCGGTATATTATCCCCATTGATTGACAAATAAATTCTCATTGATCCAAGCTATGCTTGAGATTCAATGAGAGGATGATCCAATCAACTAATACTAAGTATTTTTGTTTGTTTAGAATCCATACTATCCCTATTACAAAGTAGAAATATATATAACTAAAAGTACAAATCCAACATGTGATGGTTGGTGAGATGTCATGCATCAAGCGGTCCCTCTTCATCTTCCTCTTTTGGAAAAACACCAACATTCTTTTTGGATTAGTTATAACAATATTCCCACTTCTATGGTAATTTCCTTCTACTTTGTTTGACTTCCCTTTTGGAAGTTCCCGCCTATATTTTTCAGTTTGTTTGTAGAGATAGCGTCTTCAGTGTCACTAAGACATTTGTCAAATCTCAGTGACACTTGAATTGTTTGTAGCTCATATACTTTAGTCACTGACACCGCATCAGTAAGTAAAAGAGCTTTATAAAAACTCACTCATTTCTTTATCAGTGAGTAAGATAGGCTATTTTATTTTCAAATCCTTGTTGAGGGAAATTGGGTCAAAGTTTTTACCCAACAATTAATTATGTAAAGGAAATAGTAAAAGAAAGAACACAACCAAGGGAGACGCCGAGATTTATAGTGGTTCGACACGAAGCTCACTCTTCATCCTACTCCACTCCTCGAGTACCACAATCGAGAGTTTTCAATCACTATGTCAACACACTCCTTCAGGCGGAGCAATCCGTACACAAGCTTACACCAAGTTTAACGACACTAAGCGGAATGTCGATAACTAATCCTAGCTAGAACCAATCTACACCAAAGCACACGTGGCTACCCGAACAAGCACTCTTGTCCCACTTGGATCGATACACAATCCAAGTCTTCACATGAACGAGCACTCCTGTTCACTTGAACCTTCTGATGTGCGTTTTATTAGTACAAGTTTTAAAATTTATAAACACGATTTATCCGATTATTTATTTAGCACATACGAGCAAGTATACTCGTCCGATGTAGTAAAGGTGGGTAAGTCGAGGTTGTCCCAAGGGATTTGATAGTTTTAGTAATAAGAAAAACGTTTGTTAAATAAGGGTTGTCAATCCAAATTTATGTAAATATCAATTTAAAAGGAACTCAATAAGAACTAAGCATATACTTGTGTATAATTCCTTGATTGGTAATTAGGAGTATCATGACAATTTAAGTATAAAGTTTGGTGTAAAACTAGTTATGATGCGCAACTAAAAATGAGTAGTTATACAATCTATGATGTATATCATGTTTTAACTACCACTAAGAATTCTATCACCTAAATGACTCCTTTCGGACATATCAAATGAGTATGACAATTCTATAATCACATGGTTCTTTTGAAAATCAATTCTTTTCTTATGAATTCCTACGAATCCTTTCGGTCCTTTTTCGTGATGAAATCTTCTCAAATCCATTTTAATAAGTAAATAAGATGGGTGTCAAGCATCATATTCCATACTAATTCGTGCACTAATGTTTTGGAATAAAAACAAGTTGAAACTCCTTTCGGACCTATTTTTCCAAAGATTGTTTTTACCAACAAATTAAGCAAGATTAGATGTTACTTCAACAAACTCATAAAATAGATATGTTTTCATGCATCACCTTTTTCATAAAAGAATACTCCGTAACCAATCACAACATACACACAAGTATATCACAAATTACTCCATAACAATCATATTAAAACACAAGTAAATAAGAAAACTTTCATTAAACTCAAAGTAACAATTGTTCATTATAAGTATCAAGGTGTACCTAGCTTGAGAATTGCAATAAATAAACTTGTGGAACTATTGCAACCACACTCCTCCAATTGTTCACTAACGTAAGTAAACAACTCCAAACTCGAACCAAAGCTTGAGACTCGAACTCAACACTTTTTGGACGTTTTCACAACACTTAGTAAACTTTCAGGCAATATAAGATGAACTAACATTTTTGATGGTACATGTAATCTAGAACCTAAGTAGTCATTATATAGCATAATAACACTTATCCTCCAAGTAAAAACGTTCCTCTTGAGTTATTAAGCAGAAATGATCAACCACAAATGATTATGGGGAGTAAATTCGTCCATAAATGCAAGACTTGTAACAGCAGTCACCTCCATCCGATCGGTTTCTCTTCATCCGATCGGATGGAACTTCTTGAGAATACTCCAACCGAATCGGATGCGGGTTGCATCCGATCGGTTGGACACTGTCTGGAAACTATTCTTTTGTCTTTTCTTTATCGTTTTACGTTGCATGCATTGTCTTTCTTCGTGGCATGACTTTATTCATTAGAACTTGATATTTCCTTGATAAATATGTGTAGAATACTTGTCTTTATCAAATCATTTTGTCCATGCATCGTTTCTTTCTTTCTTGATCTTCTTGAAACTCTCCAAATGTGCATGATCACTTCATTTCTTCATCTTTTAATCATTTTTACCTGCTTTTGGCTATATTTGCATGCATAAACACTTTTCCACGATTAAGTAACAAATATATACAAATATGACCAATTTCCATGCGTAAAACAAACAATAACGCGACTAAAAACATGTTAATTTTGAGCGTTATCAAATCCCCCACACTTGAGCTTTGCTCGCCCTCGAGCAAGTCTTAATCAAAAGAAAATTGATTTCAATGGCAATAGTGCAAATATCTTATTTAAACTCAAACAAGTAAATAAAGAGCTTGATAACAATTCTACGCACCTTACGAAGATAATTTGAAATTCACTCATCACTCAATATGTGTCATGATTAATAGATCACTCATTGCTCAGTCATGATTTATGTTTCTTACCATAGGCTTGTACAAGTATCAAAACAATGAAATAATTCATCAAAGAGGTCTTTTATTCGGGTTGTAACGTTTAGGCTAAGGGTAAATAAAACCTTCGTGCAAATATCTTATTTAATAATTACACTAAGTCAAAAAGGTAAGGATAAGGCATGGGAATATTTATGAAATTTTTTTTAAAGAAAAATAAAATCAAAGTCTAAGTCCCATTGTTGTTAATCACGAACAAACCTCAAATGCCATAAATGATATTAGTTACAATCTTTCTCCTCTTCGAACTTTCACATGTCGATACATCGATTCACCATAAAAATATTCTTCATACTTAGCACATTGGCTAACAACATATCACATAACTTTCTTTATTCATAATAATATAGCACATTTGCTATAATTGTCACCTTATAGTTGCGATGACTTTTATTTTTTTTATTTTTAATACATCTCCCCCACACTTCGCATAAGCATTACCACAAAAATACAAATAAGAAGTATGCATCCTTCGTCTTTGTTGGAATGGCACACACAAGTGACAAAGTGTGTCTAACTCATAATCATAAAAAACAATCCAACATACCAAGCAACTAGCAACCCACCGTTTAGACTTTGACAAGGGTTAGGCTAAGGTTTAAAGTGTAAAATATTTTTGTATTTTTCTGGATTTAACAAAATGAAAAGGATGGCTCAGAGGGTGAAACTAAGGGTATCTAGCGTTAAAGATAACCGCTAACAAATGGGTTCCAAATACGAGGATAACTAACCGATGTGGTTAGCAAAAATTTGTTTTGTAAACGATGGCCATTTGGTTTTATTTCCTAAGTTTGCCTCTTATCATATGAATATATTCTTATCATTCGAAAATGATTTAACCGTAATGCATAACAAGTACAAGTTCTAGAATTAACACAACCACCGGCACACTTATAATGAAATATATAAATAGCATGAGAAACAGTATTCACAAAAAAAAAAAAAAAAAAAAAAAAAAAAAAAAAACAAATCCTCACAATTTATAGTAATAAGGGTATAAAATTGTGCTAGCAAATGTTATCAATTCCGAGATGAATTGCTCTTTAAACTTAATTTATTCTCCAAAAATATCATTATTATTTACCATTGAATCAACCTTACTTTAACTAAAATATGAAGGGTGAACTACTTCTAGTTACTAAAGTTCACGACTCTAAAAAAATGAAAATTTTAAAAAAAAATTAAAAATTAAAAATTAAAAATTATGCAATTTTTCTATTTTCTTCCCTCCCCCACACTTAAGTTTTGCATTGTCCTCAATGTAAAAAATTGACTTCAAAGTAAAGGAAATGGAAAATTTTTGAAAATACCGGAGTTAAATACGCAATATGCATATTTGATCATAATAAGCAAATGAGTTTATCGACTCCAAACGTTGATCAACTATATGCTTCCGTAACAAAACCCCTGCAAGAAAACTGCAAAATATACGAAACAACCAAACAAACACAAACAAAAATATCTAAATGAAATAATTAGAAAATTAAGTTACGTTATAAATCCTAAAAGAAATAGTTAAAGGTAGTGGAAATAGAAATAATTCGACACATAATTGTTTTTAACACAAACCATAAACCATATGACGATCACTCGTCATCATCAATAACTCACGTCGGAACGAATAAACTCGTCCTCGCTCTCATCTTCATCCTCATCATCGTCTTCATCATCGTCGCTTCTTCTTTCCAACTCTTGATGACGAACCTCCAACATCATAACTCGATCCTCCAGGATTAAAACTTGATCCACCCACATTGACACCTGAAGTACCATACTCGGGAAGTCTACCGTATGAAGGGTATGGCTCGAGAAATGGTGAATAACCAGGATAAGGGTAGGGGTATGGTCCAGGATATGGAGAATATGGTAACGGGTATGGTGGAACATTTGGTGGGTTGTAGGGAGGTACCTCATAATTGGCATCTTGTGCCAAGTGTTGGATCATTGGCATGAAATAATCAAAGTTGTAATTATTCCTCATTATCATTGAATCTTTCCAAACTTCCCTACACTCAATAGCATTCAACTCTCCGTTCCAATCACCCCATCCCGAATCAAAACCACTTTGAGTATTCCCCGGAAAACTTCCCATTTGAGGTTGTGATGGTGCCTTCGCATAAGCTCCTGATTGCGCCCCCGCACTTGGTTCGATCTAAGGTCCTAAAGTCCTATTATTCCTATCCAATGCTTTTCCAAAACTAAAAGCATCCCATATCTCACTTTCCATCCTCACTCGACACTTTCTCAACTCATTCTCATTATAGTACCCAAGATTCTTAGCCAAAACGGTCACATAATGACCTCCACAAATATCACTTTGTTTCTTAATTCCCGGTGCTCTCTTAGAAAGATATTCGGCAATAATCCATGCCACATTCCCATTCTTATCTTCCTCCAATAACTTCATCACCCATAGGTCCGGTTGACTACATTTGTCTTGACTACCGCTCCTATGCAACAATCCCCAAGAAATCAACTTTTGTAACACCTTCATCAACGGATTCCTAATCCTAGAAGAATTCCTCCTAAGACAAGTTGGATCACCAATTCTATTCCAATAAGCATCAACACCCGTGTATTGATCATGATCTCTAGCCAAGCTCACAAAATGTGGTCCAACAACCTATGATTAACCTCACTTTCCTCATACAAACCTAGGGCAACTGCAAAATTTGGCAAAGATAAAGCATGTTCGTGCCCACACAATCTAAACCAAATACAAACATCCCCAAGAACATCATTCACCTTCCTATCAAAGTAAAATGTAGAAAAGAACTCCAAACACCATTCCATGTAAACATCCTCACGTATACTAAAAGCTCTTTCCCAAGAATAATCTTCAAACCTATCCCCATCACCGGGATACACATAAATCATAGTCATCATGCTCCTCAATTGATCCTCACATTCATACTCCGCAAGCAAATCCCAATCAATCAATCTAGGCTTAGCAATCTTTCTTTCTTGAAGTTTTGAAAGACGTTCCCTATACGCATTCTTCTCATCTTTGTTTTGCACATGAGAAAACTTGACATTATCATTAGACTCCGGTTTCAAACTGAAACCGATCCTCTTCCTCTCGTTCCTTTTCAAATACTTGTTAACAAGTGGGTTTCTTTGGTTACGACCCAATCTTGCAACATTTCCCTGAAAGAAAACTCAAATTATGTTATTATAAAAGTATAAAAACTAATACCTATCAATTTAGAAACTAGAAAACGCGATTTCAAAAATGTCAAAAAATTTTCCGTAGCATCCATCCGATCGGATTAAGCTCCATCCGATCGGATGGATCTTTTGGCACATTCCTATCCGTTCGGTTGTAACTCGCAACCGATTCGGCTGGAGTTTCTGTTTACCTAATGCATCCTCAATCCATTCTAAACGTTTCCCAATCAATCTGAACTTCTTTCTAACTTGTAATCTACCATTTTTTAGTGCTTCTAACATCTGAACTCTCCTATCAACGATTCGTAACATTTCCATGCATCAACCTAATGATCCTATGAAACTCAAGAACACCATCTACTAAAATCTTCCAATTAGTGCTTTAATTAACAATGCAATTACCTAACATCACTAATTATCAAGCATGTAACTCCTGGGATTCATCAATTGCAAATAAATTAGCTCCAAAGATTCTACCCAATTCAATCCGAAAATTCAATCAATCAATTCTTACTCAAAACTTAATCAATTGATCTAATTCTTTTTGCAATACATTCTCCTATCATCTAATCACTTATCCCCAAAATATTACATCTTAATTCGAACTAATTCAAAAATACCCAATTCGTGACCTAATTTCAATCATCCGAATTAAAACCTAATTGAATGAAATTAATGATGTAACTTACTTGACTTGATGCCATTGATGATCAATTATCACTCCTGCAACTCTTAAATAACTTCTTATGGTCGAATTTATTACCCCAATTTTTTTGGTGGATTGTGTGTGTGTGGTTTTCTTGGGTTTTTGAAAATTTTGGTTTATATATTCAATTCCATCCGATCAGTTGTGAATACATCCGTTCGGTTTTGTATGAAATTGATTTTTCAAAGTTTTTCCACTACTAAACTTGGTACAAGCACTAGTAGTTCTTGTCTCTTCAAAAACTTATCTTTTTGTATGTATATATTCCAAACACACTTTGTCTACCAAAAATTTGGTCATCATTTCTACTTCTAAACTTAAGACTAAAAACATAACTTAACTTCTTAAAAACTAGTAAACATATAAATAAATAAACAAGCAACTAGATAAATAGATAGTCTTATTTTAAACATGAAATGCATAAAACCTAAAAACATAAAATAAATTGCATGAAATTAAAAATACGAAACAAACAAATAGCACAAGATGTGCTTTATTCTTGTGATCATTCTTCTTCATCCATAGAAATATTCATTCCTAAGAATGTCTTCTCCACGATACTTGTTTGACAACTTCCTAGTAGTCTTTTGAGTTTTGAAACTTCGTGCAAAATTCCTTCCGCTAGGACATGTGATATCAAATATGCAATGCCAATCACCATCTCCTTCTTCTCTTTTGTAATTGCTAGGACCATCGGATCCCCATTCCAAGTTCTTCAATTGGACCGGTAAAGATCCAAGAAAATCTGTCAATTTGTTAAACATAAAAATGTTTTTAAATGGGTTAAAGAAAGCCTCCATTGCTAGAGCCCTTTCCATTTCATCCTCAATATCAAAGAAACTAGGTGTGCATGGGCCAAAATTAGGCCTACCATCTTCATCTCTTCCTACTTCAAAGCAACCAAGGTAATCCTCCTCTTGGTCCTCATCATTATCATCCCCATTACTACCCCCTCTAGGCTTTGGATAGTAAGTATTCTTAAGAATTCCATCATCAATTGTCATGGTACCTCTTCCCATATCTATTATCGCTCCACATGTTCTTAAGAATGGTCTACCTAACAACAAAGGTAGTTCCTTATCAACCGCTACATCCAACACAAGAAAATCCGCCAAGAACGCTTGGTAACCAACTTGAACTCTAACATTCCTTACCTCCCCCATTGCTTTCGCCTTAGAGTCATCCGCCATAGTGAGTTTAGAATTGTAAGGTTGAGGGTCTCTTAATCCTAACTTTTGATACAATGGGTAAGGCATAATACTCACACACGAGCCCGTATCGGCTAATGCATATAAAGGAGTTGTCCCATTAATTTTAACCGGCAAAACAAAATTTCCGTGATCATTCATTTTCTTTGGGAGCCCATTCTCAATTATCCTTCTCTTCTCACTTCATCAAAACTATTATCTTCCAACTTCGACTTTGCTAACATAACCCCATCTAATTTCTTCCTATAATCCATGTAGTTTCTTAACACTTCAATGACCGGTTTGTTTTCCATCAATTCACTAATTTTTTCTTCAAGATTCTCCAAGATAGCTTGTTTTGGCTCTTTGGTTAAGGGTTTGCTACTTTTTGGTGAATTTGGTGGAGTTTTGGATGATGATGATGATGATTTGTTTTCTTTTTCTTTTTGGGTGGAGGGTTGGGTTAATTTGTTCAATGGTGTTTTGTTTCGGTTAGCCTTGCCCATCTTACAAATATCATCCCTTCCTTCCTTTATCTTTTCCGTACCTTCACAAACATCAACAAGCATTTCATTCACACCTTTTCCTTCTTCCAAATGACTTATGTTAATTCGTAACTCCCCAAGTGCGAAATCCACTGTACACTTGGTAGTCACAAGAAAATCTCTACCAAAGATAACCTCCGGTTCATCGGCATTAGTATATTCCACAACCACAAAATCAAATTTGAAAATGTGACCATGAATGTTCACTCTAACTCCTTTCACTTCGTTCCTTCCATAATCTCCATAGTCAAGCCTAACAAAACCAAGCTTGTCAAGTACTTCTTCCGAAATGTAATTGTCTTCATATTCCATGTTCAACTCCGCATCCCACACTTTAACACCTTCCACCGCACAAGGTGTAGAATACCTCATGTGTGGAGCATCGAATTCCTTAAGTGGTGCTCTTGTGAAAACAACAACCTTCCTTTCCTTCTCCTTCTTTGGGTAACACATTTCATGTGGCAAGTAAGACACATTGTCACCAACAACCTCTTCTCCTTCTAAATCTAACTTAGCCTTTACCAACATGCTTTCCAACTTTTCCAAGGAATCACCAGAATCCTTGAACATATCCTCCAAATTTTTCAAGTACGCCGAAATCTGACTTAAACTGTCCATTTCAACTTAAGCAATTACTAACTATAACATAACCATCAACAAAAACATCCAAATCATTAGCATGAAGGTTAGTTGTAAGCAAATAATTCTTAATATGAAATAAGAATAAGTAAATTAACAAACTAAAACACTTAGAATTGAAAATAAACTAGAAAATAAAAATGTTAAAACAAGTCAAATACATGCGGCGTATCTGGAGTAGATAAGTCAGATCTTCTTCGTTGACCAAGGTTTCATATGTGGCGCATGAGATAATTACATGTGGCGCAGTCTTCAAAATCATGCAATGGTCTTCGAATTCATCTAAGTATGATCATACGGCATATCTGTCTCGAATGATACGGCGTATCTCCTTCAGTTCAGTAGACTTTTCCAACTTGATCCATTTAGCTCCATTTTACGTTCGAAATCACTAACTTTCACCAAATGCTTGTTTATAACTGAGAATTATAAAAGTAAGCGATTAAGTATCAATTCTTATAGATAATATTATAAAACAAGTCAAATACATAGGACAAAAGACGATAATAATATGTACTTATTTGATGTCATCAAGAAGCAAAGACTAAGAATCACGAAAGGAATGCGGTGGGGAATAATAAATGCAGGTTAGAAACTATGTTGGGCAATCCACAACAGGGCCCGGTCAACCGATTAAGAACCTTATTGAGTTTGTTGGGGGAGATACGGTACTTTTGTACAACACTAGGCTAAGATTATCTCCTGCAAAACCTAAATCTTGGAGGTACGGACCTTTCACCATAAAAAGTTTGCTTGAAACGGGAGTTGTAGTCTTGATTAATCCTAAGAATAGGAAGATCACAATAATTAGCCATGGATTGAGACATTACCATAAAGGTAATGGTGACTTCATTAATAATGGAGACTTTCTTTTTGAGAATGGAGTCACGTGATAGGGCATGAGTTTGAGTCTAGCTATAAGACTCATTAATAAAGAAACGCGCTTCTTGGGAGGCAACCCAAGCTTTTGTTTGTTTGCTTGTTTGTTTATTTGTTTTTAGTTTTATTTGATTTCATAAATATACTCCATCTTTCTTCATTTATTGTTCATGTCTTACATATTTTGTGAAAATGTTTTATTTCGTTTTTAACTTCACCTTAATCACATATAAAGGTATTTTACAAAAAAGATAAGTGTAGGAAAGATCATATTTGTTTTTAAGAACGGATTTGACATGAACAATAACAAAGATTGATTTAGCATATATATTAGTGTGTCTGTTTGAGCCAAATGCTTGTATCGAGTCACAATAAATGTCCTGCAGATTTTCCAGGTTCTAAAACTCAAATTTTTCCAGAAATTTTCTAGAAACAAAATATAAAAATTATGTCAGGTCATACCTGACGGCGTCAGGCACTGTATCTGCACAATTTTCCAGGTTTTATTTTTCTGCTAGAAATCTTATATTTTTGAAAAATTTTCTGAATTTAAAATTTCCATGAATTTGTAGACATTTATGTTGCAAGCATTATATTTTATCTTCTTCCTAGGATTTAATCTTTATGAAGATTTTACCGCCGATTTTATGCGAGGTTTTGTGCTTTGTTTTCTTAGTAATTATAGGTTATATTGGACAAGAAAATAAGGATGAAGTTGGATGAGCGTTATTGACATTTATTTTCTTGGAGGAAGATTTAACCATATTTCCACATCGTCCATGCCGAGCGAATCAGGGGAGTATTAGTTTGTTTTTTTTCCTTTTTATCTTTTCTTTTATACTTTTTAGGAACATTAAGGACAATATTCGATTTAAGTGTAGGGAGGGTAAAATGGGACACCTTAGAAATTATAATTCCACTTGATTTTTGTTTTGTTTTAGAGTAAATGTGTAATAAAACTAAGAAAAATACTTGTTAGGGAAAATTTGGCACCAAATTAAATTTTTTTACAACATATAGGAGTGAAACTTTAGTCTTAATAAGAGTCTCATGGATAGGAATTATATAGCTAGCACAAAAACTGTACCACTCAAAATTTTCCACCCCAAAAATGTGAGGTTCGCCTTTAGATCTTTAGGAAAAAACATTTATCTTTAATGCTTATGAGTGTACCAGTAGTGTATAGATTTTAGAACTTGCGTTTGTGATACATCCCGAGACCGCTACTGAGACTACATTCGTGTAGTTAGGATTTACTATATGATAAGAGGCATAACCATGTTTTAAACCTGTATTATAATTACATCGGCATCATTAGTCAAGTAATTTTTCCACACCTTTGCGATGTACTCATCTTTAGTACACGATACCCCTAGTACACCCCTCAGAGCCTATCTTTTTTGCGGTTCTCGTGATATTTCGGTGGATTCCAGAATATCAATGAAGAACATTGTTTACAATTCACCCCCATATGTACACCCAAATCGCCTTAGCCTACCTTTTATGCACTCATTTTTAGTGCATTATTGTTACATGTTTAAACCTTTTGTTAATTGTCTAATTGATTACATGGTTGTTAAGTCGAGTTATATCTTGTACATACAGTTTTGGGATGATTGGGACTCATGGGTAAATGTACTAGTTATTATGAAGTGAAAGGGAAATTTATCGCCCTTGTATACATTAACATTTAAAGTACCCCAAGTGTTTTAATTTTTTTAATTTGTGTCATTAATTAGTTATGTAAAAGTTCAACTGTATGGAGGATGCAAGATCCTTTTGATGTATTATTTTGGATGGTAGAGTAAGAATGTATGAAAAAAATAAAAAAAATAAAATAATAATAATAATAATAAAAATCGAAGAAATGAAAAAAATATATATATAGAAAAAGAAAAGTGAAAAAACATACGGGCTACCATCCGCGTCTTTTAATTATGTTGAAGTCAAAATAGTGTCTTGAAAAATACCAAAAAGAGTTGTATTTAGCATAGTTGAGTCGAGTCATGGCTTAGCAATGCCTCTTTGTACATGTAATTGACCAAGACAATTGACTTGCCACCAGTAAAATTCTCTTTATCCAACAAACCGTGTTTTCCTTACCCTTACACCTAACGTTATAACCCTTTAAAAGACCTCTTTGATAGTTTATCCTAGGCGCTTACACCAAAGTGGTGGAGGTTTGATCATTTCCCAAGCATGTGGTAATCTATGTGCTATAACAGGTAGTGAGTGTTATTTCTTTTCTTTTTCATATGTGATATATAACTTTATAACACCCGAGAGATGTGAGAATCCAAACATTTTTTGTGAGGGGCTAGTATATAATTTTCGGGCTTGTTTTGACTAGCGTGGAGCAATTGTATGTTGTAACTACTTTTATATTAATGTTAAATGACCCCTAACTTGTACTTTGATTAGAATAAAAGCTCATTTGCTTGAGGACAAGCAAATCCCAAGTGTAGGGATATTTGATAAGGATTTATTTGATACCTTTTTAAGGGGCCATTTAAGCCTAAAATCGTGTTTATATGATCAAATATTGCCTTAAATTGTTTCTTTTTTGCATTTTAGGTACTTGGGACGAGAATTCTGGAATTTGAAGCTTTTTCAACATTTTTAGGCGAAAAGGAGAAGAAAACAACAAAGTCGCGAAAAACCTGCCAGGAAAGAAGACCTGACGGCGTCACGTTATGCTTGTGACGCCATCAACCTTTAATCTTGAAGCTAGAAGTATTAACACATGATGCTTCAGAAACTTTTGGGGATTTTACACTTGACGGCGTCAGGTTTAATTGGAAGAAGGGCATCATTTGTTAAAGTTGTAAAAGACGGCTCAGAAAGTTTAATGAAGGACGGCGTCAGACTTAACCTGACAGCGTCAGATGATAAAGAGCGACGGCGTCAGAAGGTCGACTTGCACAAGAAGAAACCTTAACTACGGCGGTCTGACGGCGTCAGGAACCAAAACCTGACGCCGCCAGCTTTATAAATCTATATATATTTTTCGGTTTTTCATTCATTAGTGTGAAACTTTGGAGACCTAAACCCTAGACGAATTTTACAGCTTTTGTAAGGTTTTCACAACCTCTTTTCTTACATGTTCAATTGAAGTTAAGTATTCCTTTAATCATTCAATATGTATATGTGTTGTTTTATTAGATGTTTATCTTTTCTTTCTTTTAACATGCTAGCTTAAGTTATTTAGTGTTTTCATAGATATAATGAAACCTAGTTATTGATTATTGTTGCGTTGTCTATTGTTTAGTTGATTGATTCACGTTAGGCTAAGAAAACTGGCTGACTTCCTTTGTGTAACTAGCTTGAATGTCTTAAAAAACGTAACCATATGTGCAATATAGGTTTTTCTCGTTGTATTTAATGCATGAGTTAATGTTTTATGATCCTATGATAACGTAATTGACTTACGGTTGTAGGTGAAAGTGATATTCATAGAGTTCGGGAATTTAGTACGGCCACACGACTGGTATTAAGGAATACAACGTTTAAACTAAAGCAATTGCACTGTGACATTCAACAATTCAATAAAAGATAACTGTGGAATAATTAAATCTAAGTAAACATGTTTATCTCACTATAAGAAGTTCACCACTTTTATTTTTCTGTTATTTTAATTTTTGTTTATTAAAAATAGCTTTTGGGTTAGTTGACTAGCAACTAATTTCGCCCACTCTTTTAAAACCCGAGATTTTTACTTGCTTTCATTAAAATATAAAAATACAAAAAGAATCATCCATCACCTTTAGGCTTAAATCATCATACACTTCAACCTAACGACACTATTCCCCTAGAGAACGATCAATCCCCCGGACATACATATACTACACTACAACGACCAGGTATACTGCCTGGAAAATTGCAAGCTTCTTAGAGAAGTAAAAAATTTTGCTAGGTCGCAACCCTCGCATCATTGTCCGCAACCAAATTTACAACGCTCATGGATCGAGCAATGCGAAGTGCATAGAAAGAAATTAAATCCAAAGAACTTCGTGATAAACGCAAACATGCAATGCTTCAACGGTGTCTAATCGAGCATGTTTGGCAACGACATCAATGAGAACAATTTCAACAGCGACATAATTAGTTTCATTAAAATTTGATGTATTTCTTAAGTTGCGTATGTTTTTTTTACCAAATCGTTATTTTACGTTTCATATGTTTTTTTATTGTGATGTATTGTATTTTTATTTTTAATTAAATGAATTTAGTTTATTTGGAAATTTGAATAAATAAAATAAAGTTGTAAGTGATGGGCCCAATGAATAAGTTGAGGTTAATTGTGATAAGGAGGTTAGTTATGAAAGTTTGTTAAAGTGATGTGTCACCCCGTGGGCTCCAAATGAAAAAGTTTTGCTTTGTCACGACACCTTGATAATGTAGTAGTTATCATCTTCTATCCTATTATTGCTTGCATCTCAAGTGTGAAACTATTTCTTTTCATGATTCGGTATTCCTTGATACTCTTTATGTAGATGGTATGGTAGAACGTTAGAGTTTTATCTATTTGATGTTCTAATATTGTTATTCATGTAAAGCTAACCATTTATACTTGTAGCATGTAATGTTACCTTCTAAAGATATGAATTGTCTCCTTTATTTACAAACTATTTGAGATTTGCGATAAAATGCTATCTAAACATGGATGAAATTATGTAGAAGCTTTTAAAAGCATGTTCAAATTGAGCATAAAAAGATCTCAACCTATATATGTTTGAGTCAAAATCAAAATGAGTAATATAAGAATTGTTAACAAGCTGTTATATAAAAATTTATATTACTGTTGCAAACAAAATTTTGGATACATAGCTACAACTAATTATCGAAATTAGCACAAGTTTTGAGATTTTGGATACTCGCTCCGTGTTTAAGGCTATGTTTATTGGTATAGATTGCAACCTATTAAAGTACAAAAAGGACAAAAAAAAAAAACTATATTACAAATACATTTTTCTCTCTTACATAAAGCAACCTATTGAACCAACCCGGGTTGTTGAGTGACATTCAAATTTTGAGTCCAATCTTCCATTTGTCACAATATAAATGGTTGTATGCATTTCTCTCTTACACACTATTTTAAATAAAGTAGGTTAGGTTGAGTTGTTGATAAATCTGTGGAAAACTAGAAGGGGGGGTTGAATAGTTTTACGTCTTTTTAATTTTATTATGAAAACTTAGTTTAGTTTTAAAACCTTGTTTGCTTTTAAAACTTTGATTCAATCTTATGTGAACTCAAATCTTGAACAATATGAACAACTATATCTAAGTATGAACAATAATAATATAAGTTAAGTATGTGAAATCAACACATGCATAATATAAACAATTATAGCTATATACGAGAGATAAGTAAGTAATCGTTTATTTTATAATCCTTAGTTATATTTTGTATAAAAACTATACTTGATCGAAATGATCAATTATATGTATGTTACCTTTTTAGTTTGATTGTAAAAACTTTGTTTTGTGAATGAAACTTTCGTTTGATCTTTAAGTAAAATTAATACTAGCACTATATGAGCAAATATATATATATATATATATATATATATATATATATATATATATATATATATATATATATATATATATATATATATATATATATATATATATATATATATACGTCTACGTCTACAAAAGTAATAACGATATAAGCAAGATAAAAAGCAAGATATGGAAAGATCTAACCGCGAGACAAAGGATTTATAGTGGTTCGGCTACAAGGACACCTTCCTTGCCCTACTCCACTCCTCGAGTCACCTACTCGAGAGTTTTCTTCACTATGTCAACAAGCTCCCTTATGGCGGAAAAAACCTTACACACCAATATACACACCACAACTTCGTCACAACTTATTCACACCTTCTACACAACTTCTTCACACCTAGTCACTACTTAATCACAACACTACTTCTTCACACCTATCTATCTTCACAACTATCTAGAGGCCGGTCCCCTTAATGATTAAGGGGGCCGCCTAAGGAATTAAGGGGGCCGCCCCTTCAGAACGTTGGATTTTCTTGTCTTCTAGTGGGGAAAATTTTTCTGGATAAAATTTGCTATTTTTAGTTGGAAATTTGAAATCATATATTTATAATGAATTAAACATATTCTTTTAATTCCAAAAGTAATTTTGTAAAAGATATAAAATGTTTAATACATTTTATAAAAATTCTAGTGATTAGAAAAGTTTCCTTTGATCATGAAATGCAATAAACACTTTGTTTATTTATACCTTAAGTGATATGGATGCTAAAGTGAATTTTTACGACGAAATACTTGTTTACGTCATAATTTGTATTTCAATGAGTTTACGTTTTGTGATTATCAAAACATAGAGATATCGATATATGTTAATAACGTTTTAAGGCATTATTTATATCAACAATCTCCCCCTTTTTGATGATTACAAAACCTAAACTCATTAAGTCTAAAAATTAATTTTTAGACAAGTACTTAGTGAGTTTATATTCACTTCTCCCCCTTTTTGTAGGATCAAAAAGGTTATGCCGACTAGCTTCATGAATGAAGTTAGACGGGTAGAAAGCTCCCCCTTGATGTGTGCTCCCCCTCGTTCAAGGGCACCAAGGAATCGAGATATGGAATTCTCGCAAGAAAAATATTAGAAGCACAAGCATGTATAACAAAATAAGGAAAACAACAAGCATAGCAAACAAATACTAAGCTCACATAGCAATATATTCATTTATTATGCTTAATGCATTCAATAAGTAAAAGATCCTAATTTGCCAAAGAGAGCCATCGGACTTGCTTGCAACAAGAGGTTGGTTGATTCTTGTTTGAAAGTGAAAGTCATAAGCATATAGTATGCTTAGAATGGTTAATGATGGAGTGTTTGGAATGATGTAGTTTAGTTAGGGTAAGGTTGTTGGATTAATGGAGGCATATGTTTGGGTGCATGGATGTTGAAGATTTTGGTGGTGGAGAGTTTGTAGCGGAAGAGGTTGATTGAGGTTTTGGATGTTGTTCAAGTGAGGATATTGGATGTGATCTAGTGAGAAGGTATTCAATCCAAGTGAAGTGTTCATTGAATGCAATGGTTTTTAGGAGAAAGATGCAACAAAGTCAATTGTTGACATGTTTATCAACTTGATTCAAGTTGTGAGGTGATGAAGGAGAGCTAGAAGAAAGTTGTTCCAAGTTGCATTGAGCAAGGTGTAAGGAAAGAAGAGCACAAAGCTCATGGGCTTCTTTAGGTTCTTCAGTGAACTTCAAGTGTTCGGAGGAAGGTGATGATTGTGGAGTCTAGTTGTTATTAGGGATGGATGATTGGACATGTAACATAGGGATAACATGTGTGTTGGTAGGAGGTGGTGGTGATACTCTTGGTGGTGGAGATATTTGTGAGTTTGGGTAATCATGAATGGATGAGAATGAAGTTGTGGAATAATAGGATGTTTCATGAGTGGAGGATGTTTTGGATGGTGGATTTTTAGGTTGAACAAAATGTGAGGTGTTAGGAATGAGATTGGGATTGTTATTTTGAGATTGAACATGCTCTTCATATGGCTTATGTGGGTGAGATGAAGGTGTATTTTTTGGAACAAGGATGGATGTTTGGTTATTATGATGAGGTTTGTGAATAATGAAATATGGTTTGACCTTCATGGGTAAGTTGTAGTGGTGATGACACACTTTGTAGAGTGTAGGGAATGGTTATATGGTTGAGTCTTTTTGTGAGGATGACTAGGTGGAGTTATTAGTGAAGATGGGAAATGAGTAACAAGTGATGTGATTGGTGAGAGTGAAAGAGCGATGTTCATGGAAGGGATTTTTTAGTAGGAGGGTGTTATAGATGGTGCATTAGGTTCACTAGGAGATTAAATTTGAGGTTGAGGTGAGTAAAGGTTATGAGGTTTTAGTGCGTGAAGGTTTTGAGGTTTGAGTGTAAGGTAGAAGGATATGAGGGTTAAGTGTGTAAAGATTATGAGGTTTTAGTGTAATGTAGAATGATATGGGTGAGTAAAGGTTGTTGATATTTAATGTTGGTGGGAAGGAAAGTGAGGTGTTAGGTATGTAATGTTGAAGACATAGGAGGAATTTGGTGCTGGATGTTTGACAACATCATTTGGTTTGACGGGCTTTTAATGGAAGTTAGGCTTTCTTCTCCAAACGGGTTATTTGGTGGTTTTGGTTTAATGGGCGAGATCATGAAGAGATGAGTATAGATTGAGAGGAATGAGAGTGTTTATAATGTAGGATTGGTGGGATTAAGGCTGTATAAATTTTGATAGAAGGTTTAGCATAAAATAGGTTTATGAATTTTGGGAAGTGTAGGATGAAATAGGCTAAAAAGTAGAAAAAGGAAACAACACCTTCGACCATCAGATGGCCGGTCCCCTTAATTGGAGGCCAGTCCCCTTAATAATTAAGGGGGCCGCCCATCTGGTGATTCCCAGATTGCCAGAAAAGGGTTTTTGGTAGTGAATTGCAGAAAGGTTGTGTTTTTGGTTTCAAACAAGTCCAACTCTTTGAGGCAATTAAGCATATACTAATTATGTAGGCAATTATGTAGCCAAAGCATGTTAATCAAAGAGATTAAGTAAACAAGCAATTTCATCTAGCTTGCAAACATACTCAACAAGCAAGTAAAATATAAGTGCTAGGAAACAATAAGCAACATCAAGTATTTCATAACTACATAACTAGGAGGATTAATCCTAATGTGTATCAATGTGCAATAAGTGGGTAGTTATGATAGCATGGATTTCTAGACTTGTTACAAACAAAGTCTTAATGAACAAACCATGGTCCTCTTGATTTGATTTAGTTCACTTATAAGTGTCATTTATATAAATATAGATGACAAATATGAGATCACCATGCATGATTTTAAAAGAGATGTTTTTAGCATTATTCAACAATATTTGAAAGTAAGTTTTCACTTAGATGTGAGAGTTATTTAAATAAAATAGATTGGGTTTTTACTTCAAAATGTGTGAATGAACGGTAAAGAATATTTTCCCAATCTTTAGTTTTGATCAAAACAAAATTGTGGATATTGATAGTGAAAACATGTTATTTAAAAGTGGGATAGTTATTTGAAAAACTATTTTCCAAAATGTGAGGTTTTTGCATATTTTTAGAGATATTAGATTTTTGACAACAAATATTATAAATCAAATATTTTAAAAAATGTTTATTAAAGATCTCATGCTCAAGAGGATTGGTTAAGCCTATTATTATCTCATGCTATCGTTTCTACATATCCTATGATCCTAAAGGAAATGAAGACGATAATTTATATGTTAGATGCGAGAGTGTTGAATGGGGTATAAGCTAACATCTATAGTTCCTTTGTTTTCGCACGCTTATCTAACTTAATGCCATAGTCTACGAGAGCTTGTTTCATCCATAGTTTTCTTACGCGAGGGATCTAATCCTACTTCTATATTAACGATCGATCCACTTAACTCATTTCACTTCATCACCATGAGTTTGCTAATAGTGGATATAGAAGATTTCCATTTTCTATTTCGTTCGGCAATGAACAATTTTATCTTATTCCTAGGAGAGTCAACCAATGATGTTTCTAGGTTATAAGAATATAAGCTATTATGTACACATATATGTATAGCTAAGCATTAATCTAACTAATCATATATCTAAGCATGCAAATTATAGCGATGAACATAAAAGAAACGCGTACCTTTTAGTCTTCAATGGAATATCTTCAAGCACTTCAAGTGACCATGTTGACTTATAGAAGTCATTTGTAGATGATATTCCAACTTCTTTCAAGATTTACAGCTTAGCCACTTGGTTCCCATTGTCTCATTGGTCCAAAGTTGTTTGGTCCAAACATATTCAACATTTGGCTAGGATGCATGTATGGTGGTAGTATTCCCCAAGGATTGTAACTTGGTTGATAATTCCACATTTGATGACTAGTATTATTGTAGTTTTGTCTATTTTGGTTTCTTCTAGGTTGAGGTGTTTTAGATCGAGTATGAAGATTATTTGGTTTTCTCGGTGGTGGAATTTTAGATCTTAATTTAAATTTAGAGGATCCTACTTCGGTCTTTAAGGATGGTTTATAAAAAGTTTTTACTTTTTCATCATTCGCAATGGGTATTTTTTCTATCTTTTGTAAGTATATACTTAGGTTTTGATTCTAATGATTTTTGTTTACTAGATTCACATTCAAACTTTATACTTTTATTTTCACTAGTTGAAACATTAGTTGAGGTTAATCCTAGACTGGTTTTATCTCCCGAAGTTTCTTGAACACTTATTATTTTCTTAAGTGGGTTACTACTATTTTTAAACTTGTCAAGTTTGAAAATTTCATCTTTAAGTTTTTCGTTTTCATTATTAACCTCTATGCATGTTTTACATTCTATAAAAACTTCTTTTCCTTTTTCCAAATGTTGTAGTCTAATTTTTAATTCGAGTACTTCATTTTCTAATAGACTATTAATATGTTTTAGTGACTTATTTTTAGCTATAACCTTTTGACCTAATTTGCATAACCTATTATATTCACTATCTAAGTCTTTTTCGTCTAATGATAAATTTTCGTCACTAAAGTATTCGGTTTCGGAACGTACCTCGCTTGATGTCTTAGCCATAAGACATTTCTCCTCATTTGTGATTTCTTTCTCATCGTCATCGCTATCACTCCAAGCTCCTCCAACAAACGCCTTTTGATTTTGATTTCTTGACATCATTGGACATTTTCCGATGAGATGATTTGGATCACCACATTTGAAGCACTTCCTATCACTTTTGCCATTTTTGTCATCTTTATTTCTTTGGTTTGCTTTCCTTTCATCATGCGGTTGTCTAACGAATCTTCCTCGCCTTTTGAAGAATTTCTTGAAATCTCTAACGGCCATCGCATATTCTTCGTCATCACTTTCGGAGGTTGAGCTATCCTCGTTACTAGATTCCTTCCTAGCTTTCAACGCAATTGACTTGCTTTGCTCTTTTTTTTCATTGACCATCTCGGAGTCTTTCTTTATTATTGCTTCGTAGACTTTCAGGTTGCCGATCAACTCATCAAGTTGAAGAGTTGACAAGTTCTTCGATTCTTCAATCGCCATAACTTTAGCTCGCCATTTTGGATGAAGAGCCCTAAGAAATTTCCTAACAAAATTCTTACTAGAAAAATTCTCATCAAGTGCTTTTAAACTTGTGATGATAGTGTTAAACCTAGAAAAAGCAAAAGCATTATCTATTTTGTTATCTTTAACTTGACTATTACCTTGGTGAGTGATTAGTAAAGAATCCCAAATTTCTTTTGCGGTTTTACACATAAAAATTCTTTCATATTCTTTGCGTGGTAACGCATTATAAATAACCATTTTAGCCTCATTATTTTTTGCTAGTTTCTTTTTCAAATCATCATTTTATTTTTCAAAAGATACAATTTCATCAATTTTAGTTTCAAAATTATATTGAATAGGGGGAAATCACCAAAGGTAATGACATGCCAAAGATCAAGATCTTTTGATTTCACATAAGTTTCGAATCTATTTTTCCAATAAAGAAAACCATCACTTTCAAATAGTGGTGGTCTTTGCATAGATTGCCCTTCTAAATATTTTTCCGATTCCATAGATCGATACAAGTTTTAAAATACAGTATATTTTAAAAATCTTGTTTAACGTAGCTCTGATGCCAATTGTGGAAAACGAGAAGGGGGGGTTGAATAGTTTTACGTCTTTTTAATTTTATTATGAAAACTTTGTTTAGTTTTAAAACCTTGTTTGCTTTTAAAACTTTGATTCAATCTTATGTGAACTCAAATCTTGAACAATATAAACAACTATATCTAAGTATGTGAAATCAACACATGCATAATATAAACAATTATAGCTATATACGAGAGATAAGTAAGTAATCGTTTATTTTATAATCCTTAGTTATATTTTGTATGAAAACTATACTTAATCGAAATGATCAATTATATGTATGTTACCTTTTTAGTCTGATTGTAAAAACTTTGTTTTGTGAATGAAACTTTCGTTTGATCTTTAAGTAAAATTAATACTAGCACTATATGAGCAAATATATATATATATATATATATATATATATATATATATATATATATATATATATATATATATATATATATATATATATATATATATATATATATATATATACACGTCTACGTCTACAAAAGTAATAACGATGTAAGCAAGATAATAAGTAAGATATGGAAAGATCTAACCGCGAGACAAACGATTTATAGTGGTTCGGCTACAAGGACACCTTCCTTGCCCTACTCCACTCCTCGAGTCACCTACTCGAGAGTTTTCTTTACTATGTCAACAAGCTCCCTTATGGCGGAAAAAACCTTACACACCAATATACACACCACAACTTCGTCACAACTTATTCACACCTTCTACACAACTTCTTCACACCTAGTCACTACTTAATCACAACACTACTTCTTCACACCTATCTATCTTCACAACTATTTACTTCACAACTATCTACTTCCCAACTTCTCTACTTCACAACTATCTACTACACACTCACTCTATCTACACACCTTGCTAATCTATCTTCTATCAAATATTCAAAACTAGTTACACAAAGAAATAGATATAATGGATGATGCTCTAACAACTTGGATGTGGAGGTCACAACAAGTTGTAATACTTCTTCTCTTGAAGGATTGAAGTATTCTTCTCTTGCACTTGAAAGGTAGAGGTTTGGCTCACTTTGAAACAAAGATTTATGTATGTATGATCAAAGGATTTTAGAGAATAGAAATGAGATCTAGAACAGAAAGTTTTGGGGTGCAAAAGGTGAGAAAATTCTGTGGGATGAACCAGTATTTATAGGGAGAAAATTTACTGTTCTGGAGCGTGGCAGGTCCCCTTAATTAGAGGCCGGTCCCCTTAATGATTAAGGGGGCCGCCCCTTCAGAACGTTGGATTTTCTTGTCTTCTAGTGGGGGGAAATTTTCTGGATAAAATTTGTCATTTTTGGTTGGAAATTTGAAATCATATATTTATAATGAATTAAACATATTCTTTTAATTCCAAAAGTAATTTTATAAAAGATATAGAATATTTAATACATTTTATAAAAATTCTAGTGATTAGAAAAATTTCCTTTGATCATGAAATGCAATAAACACTTTGTTTATTCATACCTTAAATGATATGGATGCTAAAGTGAATTTTTACGACGAAATACTTGTTTACGTCATAATTTGTATTTCAATGAGTTTACGTTTTGTGATTATCAAAACATAGAGATATCGATATATTTTATTAAAAGATTGTGTTGGGATGAGTTGTTAATAAAGATAGTCTAAATGTCGCAAACATAAAACCTTCATTTTAAGATAGGTACACTAATCACACATCAAAATGTCATCTTACCCTTCAACGCAATAAATGTACTCCTTACGTCTCAAAATTATTGCCACCAGACAAAAAAAAAATAAAAAAAAAATAAATAAAATAAGGTTTAAAAAAGATGGGACCATTACACTTTTTATCTAATCAAATATTATATCTACCCAATTAAATTTTTTGTTGATCGATTGAAATGAGAAGTGAAAAATAATGAAATTGACTTTAACTTTGAGACATAGCTAGAAGTAATTAACTTTCGTATTTGAAAGATTTAACAAGGATAAAATAGTTAAATTGGCAATTATAACCATTAAGTTTGAAAAGCTAATTTTTTGAGATAAATTAATATGGCATGTGAATATTTGTAATGGATCGGATGCAGAGGGGTTTCGAAAAAGTGTGCAATAAGTGCTATTGCACAGAGCTTTCATTTAAAAAATGCCACATTTTTATTAGTTTTCTATACATACGTATTTTTTTTAACGTCAAATTTATTAGAACTAGCAAGGAGCTAGAAAATTACAAACTAAAGGTACTAGGATTTTTCATCCAAGTAACCCATTTTAGTTTAGATTTACATCGACTAAAACACCAAATGAAAGATAAGCGAACTAAATCATCAAAAAGAAGCTCACTACGAGAGTGAGACTCCCTGAAGAGAACTTGATTCCTGTATCTCCAAATTAGCCACCATATCACATAATTAACACCTTCAAAAATCTCCTTTAGACCCTTGGAAAGACGAATATTATTGAGCCACAACAACCATTCTTCATAAGAAGTAAAATCATGGAAATCAAACTCCCACCAACGAACGATTACTCTCCTTAGATACCGAGCCAAAGAGAAAGAGAAAAGGAGATGAGAAGTAGACTCCACCAAGATGTTACATATAGCACAAAGGATGAAAGGGATATCAACTCCTCTAAGAGATAAATTCAGCCGGGTAGGAATATTGTCCAAACGAACTCTCCAAGCAAAGACATTGATCTTGATAGGAATAATGTTTACCCATCTAGTAGGAACATTCTCCTTAGGCAAAAGAACATCATCAATAAAATTGCGAACCGATTTCACCGAAAATTCACCCGAAGCTTCATACGACTAAACTCAACGATCTAACATAGGAGATAGAGTTGTACCTTCTATATTAGATTGAAGAAGCTGTTGTTGCTCTTCCTCTATACCACCTCTAGGAACACGACGATATGAGGCAGCCAACAATTCACTTTTCAATTTATTTGCAACAGTTATTTGTTTGGAAGATTCCAACGCAAATAATCTAGGGAACTGATGTTTCAAAACTTTCTCGTTTAACCAATTATCTTCCCAAAATAAAGAGTCTTCTCCATTACCAATTTTTTTACAAACGAAAGCCATAAGATCAATACCTTTTTTGTAAGAGTCAAAGATTCACGAATGATATCAAGCCAAGGAGAATGCCTAGAAATAGAATCTAAATAGTCAATTGCACCCTTATCTCCATAAATAGCTTTGATGAACCTTACCCATAGAGAAGAACCTTGCGTTAAAAACCGCCAAATCCATTTGAAAAGGAGAGCGCGATTAAGGGCAAAGAAACTAGAAACACCGAGACCACCATATTTTTTAGAAACTAAGACTTTATTCGAGCTGATCATTGCCATTTTTTCCTGAACCATCAATTCCGTTAAAAAAATTCCTTCTAATCGAATCCATGCTATTAAGCACTCCCATGGGAACTTTTGAATATAGATATATGATATAACGGAATGGAACTTAAGATGTATTTAATTAGAGTGAGACGACCTCCAATTGAAAGAGTCTTGAGTTTCCACTTAGATAGCCGAGAAGAAACCTTAGATATGACTTAATCCCACGCCTTAATTCTAGAGATAACACCGCCAACTTTAACTCCAAGATGGGTGAAAGGAGACGAGAACATCGAGTAACCTGCAATTTTAGCTGCAAAATCAACCTCTTTCAAACGAACACCTATCCCCATGATCTTACTTTTATGCATATTAATATTGAGATCAGAAGCCATATGAAAACATTTCAAGACATACACAATTGTATTGATATTCGACATATCCCATTTCCAACAAAAACAGCATCATCCACATAGAATAAATTAGAGATCGTCAAAGAATCGTTAATGGAAATACCCGTGAAAAGACCAGCATCCATAACTCTTCTAAAGGAATGATGAAGGCTTTCCATGATCATAATAAATAAGAAAGGAGAGAGTGGGTCTCCCTAATTAAGACCTTTGTAAAACCGAAACTTTGATGTTGGGCTTCCATTAACAAGCACTGAACCTATAGCAGACTTTAGACAACCATTAATCCAACCGCGCCATTTGTTACCAAAACCAAACATCTTTAGAACATCTTCTAAGTAATCCCATCTAATCAAATCAAAAGCCTTTTCAGAATCAACCTTGAATAACATAGCATTAAATTCTTATGTTTACACCACGAGAGAAGTTCATTAAGAATGAACGGACCATCAAGAATTTGACGATTTGTAATGAAGGCCGATTGAACATCACTAAAAAGATGCGAAATAACAGAACTTAATCTGTTAGCCAAAATTTTGGCAATGATTTTGTAAATACTTCTTATTAAACTTATAGGGCAAAAGTCTTTAACAACTTTAGCATCTTGAATCTTCGGAATAAGAATAATAAAGGAAGAGTTACAACCACGTAGAAAGGAATCTGATATGAAGAATTCATTTACATTAGCCATAATGTCTTGCTCTAGGAATTTCCAATATCCACAAAAGAATTCGAAGGTGAAACCATCACGACCAGGAGTTTTGTTCGTACCAAAATCCCACACCGCTCTCTTGATCTCATCTTGAGAAATATTACATTCCAACTCTTCTATTTGATCCAATGATAGGCGATTAGAGTGCAGATTTTTAGGATAGATTCTGAATGATTCAGGCTTCGAAAATCTCTGAGAAAAGTGAGTGAGAAACTCGTTTTTCACCATATTTGGTTCTACAAGCCATTCACCATCAACAAGAACCCCACGAATAGCCATTTGAGATCTCTTTTGTTTGAGAATACCGTGAAAGTACTCGGAGTTCTCATCTCCTTCTATAGCCCACCGAATTTTAGCTTTTTGAGCCAATTCCACAGACTCTACCTTATTGATATCATGAAGCTCTTGCAATAATATGGCTCTAGTATTTAACATTTCTTCTTTACTCCCTCCTTGATCAAGAAGCTTATCAATTTCAGATAGCTTTTTTTTAGTAGTAGTCTTCGCCTTATGTAAGCTGATTTTAGCATTTGAAGACCATAGCTTAATAGAAGATTTTGGAGCTTGAAGTTTCCTCTTCAATTTAATTATAGCATTTGACTCTTCAATGTTAATCCTAAACCATGTTTCCTCTACAAATTTATCAAAACCCTCCATCTCGAACCAAGAGTGAAAGATTCAAAATGGAGTGGGACCATAATCATAATTCAGCTCACGCATTAGGATAGGACGATGATCAGAGAGATGTCTATCAAGACATAAAGCTGATAAGTCTGGAACAAAGACAATAAACCTTTAGAAATAAGGAAACGATCCAGCTTACTCATCTTATTAGCCGATTTATGAGCCCATGTAAAAGCATATCCTTCAAGTGGAAGATCTATCAAACTAGCCATAGAAATAAAATTATTGAAAGCATTAGCACCTTGCACATTGAACAAAGAGCCATATCTTTCATTTTCTGAACGAACTTCATTGAAATCTCCTAATATCACATATTTACCTTCCCATCTATCAATTAAAATACAAGATAATCCCATAACTCTCTCTTTTCTATTAACTATTGGGGGGCATAAACAGAAATGATGAGAAGTTTGGTAGAAGTAGAAATCCAAGTGCCCATAACAGCTAAAAAGTAGTTAGAAGACGAAACATTATCTTTAACAAACAATCTTGGATCCCAAACACATAAAATACCACCTGAGTTACCAACAAACGGACTATAAGCATAGTCAAATGTGAAATTACCCCACAAAGCCTTGATTGTAAATAACTCCATACGTTCCATTTTAGTTTCCTAAAGAGCTACAAAATTAACTTTATGTTTCAAGCATAACTCCTTAATCCAACCTTTTTTGGCTTTATGACCAACACCTTGAATGTTCAAAGACTTGAAATTCATTTAAAACGATTGCAATATCCTTGTAAGCCGATTATGGCTTCAATGTTATTCATGCAACCTTCCATATTATATCCCATAGTTTGGCCGACTTTAACTATTTCATCCATTACCTCCAAAAAGGAACCACCGGTCTTAATCTTGTTCGAGCCATTGTTACCTGTCGAAAAGATGCTACCTTGTGAAAAAGATTTATTAAGTTTGCTCGAAATGGACTTAACTTTGACATTTTCCTCTTCCTCATTTACTCCTCCCTCATTTGCATATTCTTCTTCCATATTTTCTATATTTGGTGTAAAGCTTGGTGGGTGTGTCAAGTCTTCCTCCTTTGAATGCTCTCCACTTTCCTTCTTTTTTTCCAAAATATCATAGATTCCAAAAGGGTCTTCTGATGGAAGAGGATCCGCATTTGATTAACGTTTTTAGCATCATCATAGAGAAGGTCATATTCCTGAATGCAACTAGATTTTGAAACCCTCTCTAAATTACTATCGATGTCATTCTTAGTCCCACTCAAAGACCTTGCTTCATCTCCTTGAGAATCTTCATCAGAGGACGAATTGGTTGTAACTTTGTGAAAAATAGAGACCATGCATCCATTTATTTTGCACGAATCCAATGCACTTTACCTTGCACAATTACTTTAAATCTTTCACTGATGATCTCATCGACTTTTGTTTTTACACATATACGTTTGCAAGTTAAAGAATTGTCTTCTGAGTTCTCCCATTCCACCATATCACCCCATTTGAAGCAATCTTTACAAATGTATTCCGAGACCACACCTTAAGAGGTAATCCTTCAAGAGAAATCCATATAATTCGTTCATCAGTAACAAAAGTATTACAAGCTGGTTTTAGGACTCAAAATCATGAACCGACTCCTGTATGGTTCTTTATTTTCTCTTTAGTAGCTTGAGAGTCCATATCGATTAGAGCCTAGAGTCCTCCTAAGTAAGTAAGATTTAATTCCTGGAAACCTTCCTTTTTGAGGATAAAATAAAGATTAGGCAAGGCAGATACATCTTTAACTTTGCCCATGAGTGACTTGCTAAGGTCATGTTCAGAAAAGCAGGAGTCATCAAGAACCATGACTGGTGACGATTGGTCAGAAGTGACATTATGTTGAATACCCGATTTAAGAACCGATGCAAAGGAGCCAGAAGAATTCCCCACCTTCGATTTGTGAGGTTGAGCAGTAGTATTTCTGTGTACTCTTTGAAATCGAGCCATATTCGCATGGAGGCGAATACGCCAAAACCATATGGTACATAAATTCTCAACCAGACGATCAATATTCTCAACCTTAATAAAGTGAACAAAAGCAAATCGTTTACCTGCTTGAGACTTCTTAAAAGGGATGAATACATCTATGACTTTTATGTATTCAATACAAACATTCCAAAGATCTTTAGTCGTAAAATGATCTGGGAAATTAGTGACGAAAATTGATGTAGAGATCTTTTGTGTTTGATCCTCCTTTGATCCTTGGTACGTCCAGTTACGATCTCCCATGATGAGATAGCAGAAACAAGATGTAATGAAAAGAACGAAACCCTTAATTTCTTATACTAATCATCTCCAGTTGAGCTTATTCGAAGAACCATGATCAAAATTTACTCTTTTATATGGCTTTATTAAACATATATAAGTCATATAATTTAAGTTTATATGCAATTCTTTAGTTTACAAGTGTAGTAAGGCCTTTTTGTTATTATTCCCTAGTGCGATCAAAGACCATGAGACGGTCCTGATCGGTTTACAAGTGTAATAAGGTCTCTTTGTTGTTATTGTTTAGGGTGATTGAAAATCACGAAACGACCTTGATCGGATGAGCGTTACACAAAATAATTTTGTAGAGGTCAATATCACAATAAACCAGTATTTATGTTCATAGGAGAAAAGTTACCATAGAAATTTCAATACTATAAACATCACTTTAACAAACACATGGATAGAAAATTAAGAAAATACTATGGGTATACATTAACCATTTTAAAATAAAATAAAATAGGGACTAAACAATATTTCCCTGAGTTACAAATGTAAAATTCAATGGCTGAGATTTAAGCAATGTAGTAACCAAAAAGCCACGAACATCCGTTGGATTATTTCGGATTGTCTTTTGCGTACTCGGGTCGGCTACTGGGTTACGTGTGATCGCATCAGAAAGCTGTTAAGTAACGTCATCTATTTATGCCATGTATGTTAAAGTACACGTGTTGTTATGTTATTAGTCTGTGATGTATTGGGATTAACATTTCATGTCACCTTTGGAAAACGTTTGGTCCCGAATATAGTTAATATGTCGTAAATGCCCTTTGTATTTTGCGAATATAACGATTATGGTAATAATAGTTGGCCACCTTGTCCAAAGTCGTAATTTATTTAGCCAGGGGCGGAGTCAGGATTTATAGTTAGAGGTGCTGACTTTCTTCAAATAAAATAGCGATAAATATTACTAAGTATATGCAAACAAAACCACCATGTCCCGTAGTTTGAAGTTTCAATATAGATTCTATAACCTATAGGTCATATCGTGGTTGTGATTATGTTGTTGGGTTATGAATAACTCGTCTCTTTACTTATAAAACTAGATTATATATAGTTTTTCTAACGTTTGTTTATGATTTAATATGCAAACGCTGTAAGAGTAAGAAACTCTTGTATACTAGTACCTTTCTATACACCAAACATTAATCATACTTAAAATCTTTTAATTGATACAAACACCATCAATATTACAAATTTACAAGTGAATTTCTAAATTAGTTATATTATTCTAGCTTTTATTAAAATATGATCAAAATAAATAAAAAATGGAGATTGAAGATTATTGAATATATTTAAAATTGTTGGTTTTCTTTGTTTGTTTTGAGCAATGGTATTTTATTAGGCTAGTCTATTGAAAATGAACATAATTTGTGTAAATGAATACACCTAAAGTTTAAGCTAGTTATAGTTTAGAAATATTATGTAAACATAATTGATTACCATAACCAACTAAATAAACTTATATCTTACAATGCTTGTTTTTTATTTGTGGTCAACTGTTAAGGGAGGCTCGTAGACAAAAATACGTGAAATATAAGCTTTAGCATTGTACACAACTAAGGTAGTTGGACAGGTTGGGGGAGGCTCAGCACCCACCAGTCCCCCTACCTCCTCCGCCCCTGTATTTAGCTATGGTGTAATACATGGATTTTGGCATGTCTTGCTTACAAAAATTGTAACACTGTAACCTGTAACATTGCGCGTATAACAATAGCAGCCAGATTCGGAAGGCGTATGGTTTAAAGGTAGAAAACAAACAACGGGAAACGAAAGTTGAGTCGATAGATAAGTTTTTAGTTAACTCGTTTTGGTCTCGTCCTAATGTTGGTTTTGTTTATGGTGGATCTGCTGGTGCCTCTGGTGTCCTGCTCACTATGAGGTAACTCTTGAGCTTTGTTTTTCTCTTTTAATGCATGTTTCGTTGAGATTTTCAATTTGCAAATGTTTATCGCATGTTATAAACTAATAATCACTTAATTGCTTACAAATTGTCTACTTAATTACTTAAGATAACAAGCTATCTTCAGTGTGAAATATATATATATGTATTATTGTGGTTAAAACGTTGATATATATATTGGACTTAATATATATGTATATACATGGGTTTTTTAGTAGGCTAACACTCATTTAACTTAATTTTTTTAGCTGGCGGTCAATAATATAAGATGGATGGCCAAAATAGCACTATCTAAACTAGTAAATTCTATCTTTACATTATATTTTGTGTTCTAACAATTGCACGTCCGACTTGATACGGATAAACAACAAAGAAGTAAAACAACAAAAGCCTTGACCTATAATTGTTTATGTTCATTGGAAGCTTCATTTTTTGTATTCTTCATCCAAGCTACAAACAAAGTGGAGAAGCTTCTTATGTTGTTTTTCTTATGTTATTTATATCTTATTTCTGTTAGAAATGTATTTCATTTTAAACATGAGTATGGTCACCACGAAAGTTCTTTGTTTTCTATGTGTTTTAGGTTTTGTATGTTCGGTCATTTTAGCCGAGAATACTTCAGGAGGAACTACTGATGGGTCGGAAGCATGGGGATACGTTGAAGTTCGCCCTGGTACATTTTTTTCTTTCCATATATGGATTCATTAATACCAAGTTTAAGAACCTCGAGCTAACTTTTTTGTTCTTGTGTTCATTGTAGAGGCACACATGTTTTGGTGGTTGTACAAGAGTCCTAATCGAGTCGAAGATCCATCCAAACCATGGCCTACGATTCTATGGCTCCAAGGAGGTCCTGTAAGTACCAAACTAGGACAAACATATTATTGTAGCTTGTTAACCACGAGTGACAAACTCTAGTAACTACATATATTATAATATTATACTCCCTCCGTCCCACATTAAATGTCCTGTTTGACTTTTCAAAGTCTTTTTTTCACAACTTTGACCTTAAATATTTTGGCTTGTGTAATATAGTATTTGATAAAATTTATACGTAGTGAAAATACATTTAATACTCAATCCATTAATATATTTTTCATCAAATATTATATAACATAAACAAAATTATGTAAGGTCAAAGTTATGAAAAAAAAACTTTGAAAAGTCAAATAGGACATTTAATGTGGGACGGAGGGAGTAATATATAAAAACAGTCACTAGACGTTAGTCTACCAAAAATTATTCGCTGGTTGTACCATGTCACCAGGTGACTATTATAATGAGATATATCGGTTTCTCATGTTGTGTTCTTGCGAACGTTTGTAACTAGCGATGGTGACCAGTCCACACGTACGCCTCATTCCCCGTTGACCGAACAGTTTAATGTCGTTATATATCTCCATGTTAATTTAGTTAACATGGGTAAATGCGTCATCACAACCAAAAACGGGTCATTAATGAATAAAATAAAAAATCTGAGAGCAAACAACATGATATGCAGTTCAATTTGTTGCTTAAGACTATTCTACTTGATTTTTTTACACGTCTAGCGATTTACCTATGTTTATCATTGCTAAAGTTTTACACAAAGGGGTAGATTGGTGATCAAATGACTACTATTTGATTATGGTTGCTAATGGTCATTTTGGTATTAGGGTGGCTCTGGGGTTGGTTTCGGAAATTTTGGAGAAATTGGGCCATTGGATGTTAACTTGAAGCCAAGAAACTCGACATGGCTTGAGAAGGCGGATCTATTGTTCGTGGTATGTGTCTGTCTTTCTTATTCAATGCTATATATAGACTACAACAGTTATATGTGCTATTTTTACACGTTTTTTCTTCTGCCTCAGTGAAACTAGGTTGTACTTATTTTCAAATTAGATTAGTATAAGTGCAAAATATGCTCAACTAATTATAGAGGTGAAAATACAAGTCATAAAAGACTCCACACTAAAATGCAGAATTTAATTTATACTCGTAACTCATATCTTCACACAAACAGGAAATGTTGACTTCACATTTCTATACTTTCAAGTTTTTTAACATCGAAGTTTTCAACTTTTTGAACATCAATAAAACTGTTTGATTATATTTAGTTAATTCGTTGTGGTGAGTCACGCTGTCTAATAAACAATTTTTTTGTTTCATAACTAACAAGTTCATTTTTGTAACTTCAGGATAGCCCAGTTGGGACCGGGTATAGTTATGTAAAGGATGATAACTTGTTTGTCAAAACCGACGTAGATGCAGCAACGGATTTAACTACATTGCTAAAGGCTATCTACAACGGAAACCCGACTCTCCAGAACAGTCCACTATACATTTTTGCAGAATCTTATGGTGGGAAGTTCGCGGTTACCCTTGGACTTTCTGTTCTAGAAGCTATAGAAAAAAGCGAGCTCAAGCTTCAACTTGGAGGTACTACTACCGCTCTCTTGGATCTTATTAACAGGTCACTTATTCTTTATCATGAAAATGTAAAAAGAAAATCTGTCTTATGGGTCAAATATGGAAATAAAATTTCTAAAATTCGTCATAAAAGGAATTTTTTGCGCACAAAAACCATATATTCTTATGAAGTCAAACATAATGGTTTGAGAGATACAGAGTAAGTAAATCATTTCATTTTAGGGCATATTAAGAAACTTATGATTTTTATTTGACTATGTAGGTGTTGCTTTAGGTGATAGTTGGATTTCTCCTGAAGATTTTGTGGTATGCCCATTGTTTAAGTAAAAATAAATAAATAAATAAACAGGTCTTTTTATGTGTCTTTAGCTATCAGAATGAAACTGATGGACCAACGTTTTTGCAGCTTTCTTGGGGTCCTTTACTCAAAGATGTCTCAAGAATTGATGATGTTGGATTGAACGAATCGAATAGGTTCGATCAAAACCCATCGCAGCTGGAATCTATGAACCTTTATAGGTTATGGGCATCACCAGAAGTTTCTGATCTTTGTTATGTGTATGCAGTTTAGCTCTAAAAATTCAGCAGCAGTTAGCAGATGGTCAGTATGTAGCGGCTACTAGTTCATGGTTTAACCTTGAGCAAGTTATTTTAGATAACAGTAACGGTGTGGTATGTACGTTAAAGGGTCAAATATCATTTGATTTTTGTATTCTGTAGCATAAGCTTTAACGACAGAATGCGGGGTTTTGATAGGATTTTTACAACTTCATGTTGGATGGACAAAATGATCCAAATATCGCAACAACAAATACATTAAGACGATTGGGAAAGAAGGATTATACCATGATTTTGGAAACCGACGAAGTTGACCTTGACACTGTCATGAATGGTCCAATAAGACAGAAACTCAAGATTATTCCTGCAAACGTGACGTAATCAGTTAACTAAAACCAATACTTGTTAAATTTGAAAGGTTTTATGTGATAGTACTTTTATGAATCATAATGCTAATAAGCATCAATATGTTGTAGATGGGGAGGACAAAAAGACAGTGTGTTTGTGGCAATGGAAGGCGACTTCATGAGGCCAAGAATCGCAGAGGTAACCATTCAATCACAATTAATTTTTTTGTGAAATGAATGAATTTTTACTATTCCTTGTCTACATAATCAGATTATAAGTTTGTTGCTGTAAATATATATGTGCTTATTGTTGCGAGATATACAAATCACAATAATCAGACCATATTTTGAAAAGACACATACAAAATGAACCCTGCACCTTTTTTAGTTATAAATCTTAGAAGGTGTAACCACACCTATTAGCCTCTCTTTGGCTCCGTAACTTAAGTTTCGTTCAATATGAACACATAATGCAAACACAACAATATTAGAAATATATATACCGAGGACCTAATACAGTACAAGTGCTCATCTGTGTGATTTTTCAGGTTGATGAGCTTTTATCAAAGGGAGTAAATGTGACGGTATACAATGGCCAGGTGCGAAAGATTGCCAAGTATTTAGAAGTATCTTACTTTATGCCCCATATGACATATTTTATAACTTATTTTGACAGATTGATCTAATATGCGCAACCAAGGGAACTGAAGCATGGATTAATAAACTTAAGTAAATCATAAACTATATCTCATGTTCAAGTTAATGATATGCAACTATTTATTTAGTCCTAGCTACAAGCCTACAATGCTTGTTCGTTTTATCGTTCAGGTGGGATGGATTGTCTACATACTTGAACCTAGGCCGCACTCCACTATATTGTGGCAAAGATAGGAGCACCACAAAAGCATTCGTAAAGTCATATAAGAACTTTGCTTTCTACTGGATTCTTGGAGCTGGCCATTTTGTAAGTATTGTTTCCCCTATGTTACCTGTGATATCATGTATGATTAAAAAGCGTCACCACGTTCCATAGTGCTGCCAAAATCACTTTTATTTAAGAATGAGTGCCATGTTTTTGCTGCTTCTTTTCTTTATTATATTGGTTTTCTCTGTTTTAGGTTCCGTTGGATCAGCCTTGTGTTTCCTTAGAAATGGTTGCAAGCATTGTGAATTCGCCTAATGTGAAGCCATAGGCATTGACTCTCTGCACCAAAAAATTGGAGCAGGCAGATTGCATTCTTGTATTTGTTACAGTACAATTTGTCTACCTTGCTTCACATGAGATTTAACTCTAATCGTATTGCTCCTATTGTTTTTCGTTCACAAATTTGATATATTTTACATTACATCGCTAACCATTTATGATGCGTAGAATACATCTCTCGACTCAATCTTCTGTTAGAAAAATTATAAGAAAATCGTGCACGGCAGACCAAACTTATGGTCCTGGATACCTCACAGGTTGTATGACAAGTGATACCACTCACGGTTATGTGACCTTATGGTGTTGCCACCTCCACCTGCATTATGGCGACACCAATCCCCGAAAGCTCCTAACTCTCGGCACAATTTACATTTACAACAGTTTAGTACCCGTAACCAACATAACCCTCCATTTGAGGTCGCGCGACCATGATGTGTACTAACCAAAATAGGTACTTTTAGTAGTTGTGCCAAAATGAGCGGGTCGGGTCAGATCATAGGTCTTGGCTCGTTTTGGGTCTAACTTAGTAGATTTTGAATCTAAATGGGCCCGAATCTAACAAGTCATTTGGGAGAGCACCAATCTAAACAGGTCCGGGTCATACAGGTGTCGGGTCAGTTTACCTATCCATTTTCCAAAAGTAGTTAATTATGAGTAGAAAATGAAATAGCTTTTTTTTTTTTTTTTTTTTTTTTTTTTTAAGAATTTGTTGATGGTACGTTAATGAGGGCAAGTTTGACCATAAGGTACGTTAATGGTGTTACGACGATTAATCCACAAACATGACCATCTGCTTAAATTGGTGCTCTGGGTGACTGGGTCATTAATAACAATATACTAACAAGGTGGCGCGAAACAAAACCCATATAACTAATGAGAGTACCTTAAAAAGTTTTGCAGCAACGCTAAAACTATATGAATAAAAACACGAACACAAGATCAAAAGAACACATAAAAACGAATTCTCACTGCCTGCCGCAATGCGGCGCCTCTCAGCCTTCCTCGTTGTTATAAAATTCAGTGTTAAATCCCAATTAGACTTATCATCAATATTTAATATGACTCGAGAAGCACCGTCTTACAATATATATAAACACCCCATGGGGCCACAAACACACACACTCACGAATGGTGAGCAGCTCACCATTCACTCCTCTTTTTTACTTGGTCTCACACGTAAGCCACACCTTTTCAATGGGGTGGCGCATGACCTTTGCTCCTCAGACCATTTCATGAGGCACCATTGGGTGCAGCCTAAAGACATGTTCTTGTGATTTTCCTTCACAAAAATAAAATACGGAGTACTTACCAAATAGCAGTTCATAACGAAATAACTCGAAAAAACACAAAATAACAAAACAAAAGTTCCTTACACATCATTTTTTCTCTAAAGATCAAATAGTTCATCTCCACCCTCCATCATCTTTACATCTAATGGTTTCTATTAATCATTAATTTAAATTAATTAATTATCTAAAAAAAACTCATTTTCATTTTTTTTAACTAAAATATCTGCCAAACGATTAATCGTTACGCGAAATTAATTATATTATAACGACATGAATTAAATTATCTTTCTATAGATAGACACCTTTATATACTTTTGATGAACTTTTTTTTTTTCTCAAAATATGATTTATTACTTTTAAATGATTTTTTAAAGTAACAAATGACAAGTGATTTAACAAATCATGTGTGATTTTTTTAGGCTGAAATTCCTTCATTAATAAATCGTTAAAAGTATATAAAAATACTCGTCTACTGAAAGATAAAAATATTATCTTCATGATAATTTATTTTCCAGAGCTCAGCAATTTACCATTTGAAAGATATGCTATGTACAAAAAAAGGGTTTTTTTTTTTTTTTTTTTTTTTTTTTTTTTTTTTTTTTTAATAAAAATACAGATGGCTAGAATTCACCCATTTGATCTAAAAAAAAAAAAAAAAAAAAAACAATCTCACCTCAAGAGTTCAATATAGTCGTCCATTTTTTTTATCAACATTAAAAAATCACTTTTCATCTTTTTCTGAAAATAAACTATCTTGAAAACGATAAATTATTAGTGATAAAAAATATACAATCGCGATGAAATTTTTTTTTTATCTTTCAGTGGACGAGCACTTCGATAAACTTTTTGATAAATTTTTTTTGAAGTTTTATTTTAGTGTTAATTTTTGCATCTGGAAAAATCACATGTAATTTGTATGTTAATAATCACCTGTGATTTAACAAATTATATATGATTTTATAAAATCACATTTGATTTTAAAAATTAAAAATCACATTTGATTTTTCATAAGTAAATTTCAACACAAAAAAAAAATAATAATAATAAAAAGAAAATAATAATAATTAATCAAAAGTATATATAAGCGCTCACTTACGAGTTTTTTGTGTAAAAATTAATGGTGAGATATTTAATTTTAAAAAAATAAAAATAAAAGTGAGTTTTTTTTTATTTTAATAAAAAATAATGACTTTAATTAGGTTTATAAAATTAGGTAAGGATCCAGTGAGAAGAAAACCTAAAATGAGAAGGATGAGAAATAACTATAAACACACATTTGAGATGCATTGACTTGATTTAGATGCATCTCCATTCATTTAGATGCATCCCAATTAGTTTCGAAAGTGAATTTGAAGTGATAATGATGCAAAGTAGTAATAACAACAAATTTGACTCACAAAAAATGAAAAATACATAAGATTTGTCTAAATTGATGAAATGCATCTAATATATGTATATGCATCTAAGTTTTTGGTAGAGAATATATTATAGTGCATCTAAAAGATAAGAGATGCATCTAATTCAAGTCAATGCATCTCTAATGTATGGTTATTGTTATTTATCATCTTTCTCATTTTTATAAAATTTGTTGAGACTGAAGAGTTGAACTTTTCTCCCGCACCTCAAAATAACGAAAGCCAACGACCGAAAAATGAAGGTGTAAGGTAAAAAAAAAAAAAAAAATGAAGGTGTAAGTCGCGGTCCATATATCGCCACGTGGAATACAGAGTCACCTCTTTTAAACACATGATTCAAGATTAATAACTGGTAAACCGACCCAAGACGACATTGGTTGGCGGCATGGCGAGTCAACTCCGTAAAGCGGTAACAACAACAAGAAGATCATGTTGTTTGTTGTCAAAGGTTAGATGGGGTTCATCTTTGTCGGACAGCAGTGGTCGGAAAGTAGAGAAGAAGAAATCATCAGAAGATCGTTTGTCGGGTGTTATTGATGCTGTTAATGACCGCAAGCTTCCACCTCAACTTCGTGGTCAACGTAATAATGTTAGGTACTTAGTTAAATTTATTATTCTTGACATTTCAATTTCATGCAATTCACCATTTTGATTGGCAACTCTAGCAAATTTCTTCAAGGCTTGATTTTTTATTTTATTTTTTGTTGAACGGCAATTTTTTCACACGTATACCACCTATCTCACAAATGCCTCCAGCGAGGCTTGAACCCACAATCTCTAGGTTGGTTCATACCGCTAGACCAAAGGCCTTGGGTCTTCAAGGCTTGATTTGATTGCTCACTAGGAAAATATTAATAAATCGTAACGATCTTGCAATTAGGCGTGTGAATAGGGTGCCGGTCTGGTCAAGCTGAGTTCATGAGTTGAAGCTAAATGAAAACACTCGAATCCAGACCATTTATTCGACTTCGGGTTTGCCTCAGTTGACAATGACATATTTTACTAGTAACTTGTAACAAGCACTTGGCCAAAAATAAATAAAAAAATAGAAAGAAAAAAAATAAGAGTTCCACAAATGTTGTTAAATATGCCGTTTAATTGGTGAAAATTTTCTTGTTTTTTCTGTTTCTAAATTCCTTGAGAAGGGTTCTCTAGAGAAGAGTTGAGAATTTTGAAAACCCGTTTAGTTAGAGTTATATTTTTACTTTTCTAAAAAATGAAAAGTTGGCGACGGTGGGCGGTGGCGGCAATGGTGGGTGGTGGAGGATGACCCGAGAGATTAGGGTCAGAATGGCGTGTCTTTTATGTTTTGTAGATCTCGTCTCTTTTTATTGAGAAAAAAATGAGAAAAGTAGAATGAGCTTTTCAATTTATTGGTTAAAATTTTGAAAATGAGAATTTCATATTTTTTGAAAATTGCTGGAAAAAAGTGTGACTAAACGGATTTTCAATTTTTTTCATTTTCATATGAAAAAATTCTTGGAAAAATGGGATATTTTTCATCAACTAAACGCACCCTTTAATAATTTTAAATTGTGAGAATACGGTACACTTAAACAATTCTAACAAGGACAATAATTTTGGGACAAATCAAAGAGGAAATATGGAAAATAAACATGGAATGGGGGAGTATTTGGTAACAAAAAAGGTATAATGTGGAACAAAATGTAAGCACTTATGATTTTCATAGTGCATGGTGCTGTTGTAAGAAACTTACTCGATGTTTTATCTAAATGGTTGTGTTTATGCATTAGGTAGATTATTATGACTGTGAGGCAAGCAAGTGTAGCGTAACTATGTAGTTTTAGAAGTATTACACCAAGATTTATTAGTTATTTTTATTTTTTTACCAACAATGCAATCAACTTTTTTGAGTGTTTCGATGGATCTAAGCTACTTAAGGCTATTTGTTGCTCTTTTTTAAGCTCACTAACTCTGGCGTTTAAGCTTTTTAAGTGCTCATCCATCCTTTGTTCTTCTCTTCTATTGAATTGTTTGTCCATCTTCGTCAATTTACCCTCAATGAGATAATCCCGTACAAAAACTTATGATTTTTAGATTTGCTTTACACAAACACCTCTAATCAGTAATAGTTTTATAGCAAAGTAGTATAAAATGCAGAGAGTGAAGATCGCAATCAATACAGAATTGCAAACATCTGTTATTGCACTTTGCCCAAGTGTAGTTGAACTGGTAAATGAATCGTTTATATGATCGATTCATGAGAGTCTCAACTAATACGACGTTTTCAAACATCTAGGCCTCAGGGAAGGTGATTAAACTTTAGGCTTTACAGGCGCATTTTCAAAATGATCATCTTTGTTTCCTGAATAATGATCATATACTTTGATTATTAGTCAAGCCCACAACATTGATGGAAGTTTTACCTGATTGGATTTTGTAGTATGTTAGGTATGTTTGTACATACTCTGTTGACTTAATCACATACTCCGTAATATTTAATAGTTCCAAAATGTGAACTCAAACACTCCTTACTCTTCACAGTTTGATTTTATTTTCATTTTAATCAGGACGGAAACCGATATTGTCAATGTTGTGGAGAGAAGAATTTGGCAATCCATGGAGGAGGGCCATTTTGAGAATCTACCAGGGAAGGGGAAACCCCTGATCTTAGACAGCAATCCTCATGCCGATCCAGCCGAGGACACACTATACCGGATACTGTCAAAGAACAATTGTGCACCCGAGTGGGTTGAGCTTAATAAAGGAATCAGGAGTGACATTGCAAACTGGCGGTTAACCTTAAAGAAAGCCCGTGCTTGCAAGGAGAGTGGAGATATCTCCAAGTGGAACGAGTATTCTGATTCTTTGAAAGCTCAGATCCGCAGCATTAACAATAAGGTAAATGATATCCTGTATTTGCTTGACTTATTTTTTGTTAGCCGACACAACTTTGTAGTTGGTATAAGTAGCAAATTAGGCAGGTCGACCTACAAACATGTTTTTTTTATAAATCTTTTAAATTTTTAGAAATAATTAATGGGTTGGATATGGTAGAACTATACTATTATTAATTTACATTTAATAAACATCGTCATTAGCAGAGGTGGCAGCCGGCGGGATGAAAGTTGCTAATTTTTTTGGTAGTGTCTATAGGGTTAGGTAATAGGTCAAAATAGGTAATGTATTAGTACATGTTGCAGATGGTTTGATTGGGTTGAGCCGAAAATCTTTTGTTAAATGTTTAGTATAATTAGTGAGTTGGATTAATTACCAAAACTATGTAATGTCTTTAATAAGGTGATTCAAAAAGTTGTATACATTAGATTCACTTTTTTACGTCTTTTGACCTTAGTTTTACATATTTGACATGATTGAGATAAAACATAACCAAATCGAGCCATTCTTATGTTGAGCAGTCAATTTGCCACTAGTCATTAGCATAAGTTCCCATATGTTTAGTCTTGGGTATAAGCATGTACAATGATGGTTGTAAACAATTGCGTAGTTATGGTTCAGCAATTTGCTTATATCAGTAGCCTTAGGTGAAGGTGTGGTTATTGGTTAGGATGTTATTTTATTTCATGAATAGTGTAATGTTTAAACATGAAGGCTGACACTTTTTATAAACCAAATTTAGAGGTAATGCAGATGAGTGAGGCTAGTTGCTAATAGTTCCGTTTTGAAGTTTTCTTTAGCAAGTAAACAAAGATCAAATATGAACAGTTCTGGATCTTCAATATGGTATACCAGTTAACACGATGAGAGACTCCACATCTCTCATGATGTAGAGAGTAAGAATAAAGATAGATGAAGCTAAGAAGAGACTAGTCAAGTTTGTATTAAATAATAAACTAATTAGTAAAAGAAGGAAACCGTGTTTGTTAATTTTTACCAATGCTTGTTCACAAGTTCCGTAGGCTTAATGCTGATATGCGTGATAGTGGTGGAACTTCCAGCCCTTGAAAGTGGGTCGAGCTCAATTAGATTTGATTTCTAACGGGTTAAAATCAGCTAAACAAGTTGCAAGTCCACAATGTTTTATCCAAATGTTTCAACCATAAATCAATTTATTCTATTAATTGGACATCACGTTTGCTTTTTTGCTTCTAGTTAATTTATTGATTATTTAGAAAGTTATGGAATGAAATGCATATATAAAGGAATTAGACCCTTCACAGTGGGGTGATCTACTTTATGGTACATTCAAAGGAATTAGACCTCTCACTATAGCATTAAAGCCTAACACAGTTTCCTCCCAAGGCCCAACTGGTTAGGAGAATGATGATCCAGTGAGTACAGTCACACCCAAAGAACTCCAAGGTACTAGATACACACACCACTGTTATGGTTTGAAATGAATAGTAGTATAAAGTAGCATACTACTTCTGTTATCCAAAGAACCAAACACCCCTGCAACAGCAGGGCACATACAACAGTGAAACTTTATAACCAAACACCCCCTATAGCAGGTATCCTGGTCAATACTTGTAATCATCTTCACATTATTTGACCCACAACTTTTTGAGTAGTCTCCTTAATCTTCATGACCACCTCCCATTTCTTGCTTGCTTCCATAGTTTGTGTAGACTTCCTCACAGTCAAACTTGAAAGTTTTAGTCTAATATGATTTATCACATTTAGAGTTAGTACTGTCAATCTTATCATTGGAGAATAGTCTTTTGTTTCTTTCATTCCATAACAAGTATACACTTGCAGCCAATATGATTCTCATCAGCACACTTCTATGGTCTTATTATGTTTAACTCTTGACATTCTGTATATCATATCTTCCCATCTGTCAGGTAATGAATTATGCCCAGCTTTTTCCTTTAATACCTTCCAAATTTGAATAGAGAAAGAACACTCAAAGAAAAGATGGTTGAGAGAGTCTAGGCAGCTTTCACATAGAGGACAAACCATTTCCTTATCAGGGTACCATTTTTGTAACCTCTCTTGGGTAGATAATCTTCCTTGAATAGCCAACCATAGTATAAAGAAGTGTTTGGGGAGTGCAATTAGAGAACCAAACAATATCACACCACTCCACCTGTTAACTCGACTCTCCTGCCTTGCCCATTCGCAGCTCTAATTATTCAATAGAATGAGAAGTGGAGAAACCTTATGGACCAAATCAAACCTGTAGCAACATATATTCCTTCTGAGATTGTCACATTTGGTACCGGATTCTAATTTGACTGATCAATCTGGCAGGTTTTCAGGTATAACCTGATTGTACCATTTGGACGTCAAATGAACGGTTTAAACTGGGAAAAGGAACTGGCTCGCCTTAACGAAGTGCAAGAAAGTACCTAAACATACAAGACTAGCTGTGGTATCTTAGCATCTGTACAACCTATTGGCCTTCCATTATGTTCTTTTTTTGAAGGTTTAACATGTGGGAACCATTGTTTACAATTCAGATGGTTATAGAACTAAGCAGTGGTTCCGTTTCATACTTTGTAGAACAAATTGTATATCTGTTCTTGGGATGCGTAGAACATAGTTTACTAGTATCTATTTAGGTTCTAAGCCAAACTATAGTTACATTTATATCAAGAGTTATCTCATGTCCTATTTTTGTAGCTACGCAATCACTAATATACTCCGGCAATTTTAGAGAAATTAAAATGGTAATTTAGAATATGTCATTGTTCTACGGTCACTAGATTTATTGGTTAATAACAAGAATTGGTAAGTTTAGAGAAATTAAAATGGTAATTTAGTACATGTTCTCAAAGAGTTTGATGTTTATTACACATACGGGTGTGGTCAAGTCGAGGCATGTCACGAGCTACCTGAGATGGACTCGGAACATTGTCCTATATTCCTCGATTTAAGTCGGGTCAAGGTGAAGCTTGAGCTACTCTAGTAGACTGATGTTGAACGAGCTCTGCAATAGACATTTGACTTGATGTCAAGTAGACTCGTGACTCAAGCTCAACTATTAGAATACTCGACGCTTGCATTGTGTACATACTAACATTTTATTGCTGTTTGTAGGCCTAGATGCAAATGATTATGTTGGATACTTAGATGACACGATGAGTTTTTATTTTGTTGGAATCTATACATAAACATGATGCACACATTCGTCACTCAAATTAATGTGTACATTCACCAAGGTTTTGAAACCCGGGTTGACCCGGCCGGGTTAACCGGTTCGACCGGTTCCGGCCGAAAAAACGGGTCAAAACAATAAAAAAATAATAAATTGAAAACCGGGTTGACCCACCGGTTAACCCGGTGCCTGATGACTCGACCGGGTCGATTTCCAACCCGGTTTTCAAAACATTGACATTCACAACTAAAGTTGCTTTTTTCTGATGTTTTATCTTTGTGATGCAACCATGAGTCTAGTTGGGTGTAAGTCACCTGCCTTTCTTAAAAAAATGTGAAGAGCTCTTCCCGCATAGTTGTTAAACAAAACTTGTTTAATCAGTTAGGAAAAGTACTTCCACACAAATAAACTAAAACCCGACATCAAAGGAGTGTTGCATCACCTGTTAGGACGTACAATATACGGCTCAAATGAACCCGTTTAGACTTTTAGCATTAAAACAAGGAAGACGAGAAATATCGCCTTTACATGTACCCACAATGGATATTATTGTATCAAATCGTTATGAATGTTAGTGGATTAGTGTTTACTTGTTTAGTATAATCATTGTTTGTAGTGGGCCAAGCCCATTAATCATTTAACATTATCTATCTATAATACTATAAGATTCAGTCCTTAAATTTAATGTGGAGTTATGATGATAGAGTTTTTAGAGTTAGAAACAAGTTGGAGTCGTTTAGTAGTTGCATAGAGTACAAGATAGCTAATGCTCGAAATTCAATGCAGCCTCATAATAACTATACAATCATGAAATTAGATGAAGTGCAAGGGTTGCCCGAATTGATCACATGGCATTTAGTATAGAATTAAAGTCGGTTAGATGAAGTGCAAGGGTTGCGAAAGGTTGCAAGAATAATTAATGATTTAACCTAATTCATGCCTATATAAACCGGCGAAAATCACATTTAGTATGTACATTTGAAGATGATTCACACATCTTTTAGATCTTTGATTGTTGATAGCGGTATGTAAATTCTCTTTTGCAACATTCTGGAGATGATTCACACATCTTTTTAGATCTTTGTAATTAACTTGGTCTTCTTTTTTTTCTTAATTTAGTTATCATACGCAGGTATCATGAAAATCACACAAGATCATGCATGCTCAGATAAATGAAACCAAAGATTGGGATACCAACTATTTTCTTTGTTTCTTACATATTTAGGTGATTGTTATAGATAAGCATATGTATAGATATATGTATTATGTTAAAGCATTTTCATATACAAGTAATTTATGTGCGTTTTCTATTGATGTAGCTCACATGTGCGAATTGATTCAAGAAAATATGCACGAGCATGTATGTAAAGCAACATTTAAATGGTTAAATGATACTTTTTAGCGTGATTAGTTTATGCAAGTAGTTGCTTTCGAATGCTCTTTGAGAAATATTAGAATGAATTTTTCATGTGTAATTGAATTATTATTGAAAAGAAGAAGGTCCGCGCATCGCAAAGTGTTTTCTTTTTCTATATGTAGAATCATTAGTGAGAAACCAATATTTACGCCCATTAAATGAGTTTGCTATAATAACAAAATACGACATATTAAAAATATCACATTGAGTAATGAATAGAAAGGAAAAAATACATAATTTTGACTTAAATCCGTTTGTAAATTATAATATCAAATAAAAAAGTTGAGTTTTAAACATAAGCAAAAGTTCAAACTTTTATCGAAAAACAAAATCGGTGCATTTAATGTGAAGTATATACAACATCGAGATGGAAGTGCAAGACTTGCCGGAATTTATCACATGATATTTAGTAATTCGTATAGAATTAAAAGTCGGTTATGGATTGAGATGAAGTTGAAAAGGTTGTAATAATAATTGATTATTTAATCTAATGCAATATATATAGATATGCGTATTATGTTAATGCATTTTCATATACAAGTAATTTATGTGTGTTTTCTATTGATTTAGCTCACATGTGCGAATTGATTCAAGAAAATATGCACGAGCATGTATGTAAAGCAACATTTAAATGGTTAAATGATACTTTTTAGCATGATTAGTTTATGTAAGTATTCAACTTGAATAATGAATATAAAAGAAAAAGTACATAAATTTTGCTCAAACCCATTTGTAAATTAAAAAAAATTAAGTTTAAGACATAATGTTGGAGTCCAAAGGTTTTAAGAATTATTAATAGTGTGTTAATTAATATTCATTTAGTTAGCTATTTAGAATTGAGCTTATTGATAAAATTTATTAATATTAGTTATACTTCAATGTTAATTTTCAATAAAATTAGATGTACAATAAAATGAGATGAAGCTAAAAAGGTTTGTAACGATTTTTATACAGTTTATATGGCATTATTATATATACATTATTACACAAACTTTAACTTACAAACTTAATAAACAAAATATTTAACGCACATTAAACTATGACCAATTAGATTGACCCCGTGTGCTTCATATTACCATGCAAAAACCATCTAATGGGCAAGTATTGTAGAGCTAAGTAATAGACCAAAAGAAATAAAGTCATTTTTTTATCATGCAAATAAGTAATATGCAAAAAGAAATAAAGCCATCACAACTTATTAACCAAAAGCTCATATATAAAATACAATACCACAAAAGCAAAACAACATCAAACACTTTTAAATTTTTATACAAGAAAGTTAAAACATTTCACACAACATACTAAACAATAATTAAGTATACACTCGCCAATATACAGAAAGAATACACGATTAACAATTAGATTCTTAGCCGTGCGTAGCACGAGTTCTGCATGTCTCGTTTATATTATACTCAAACTATATATATAACACCCTTGCCTCTGAAGACAGAGGTCAAGGGTTCGATCCTCACCCCTTGCAAGGCTGGAGGTTCTTTTCTACCTTTGATAGAACCTGAAGCAGCTTCTCTACCTTATTGCTTGAAACTATGTAATCACAAGATGTGCTTTCCCTTCTTGGGATACTTGCTTGTTGAACCCAACATACTCGTTTAGCAATATTTCATAGAATGGTTTAATGTATTCTGGAAGACGCTCTGTCGCGCTAACGTCCCACCTAGGAAGAAGTTTAAGGTATTCAACTATTTTTTTTTTCTGAATTTAAGACATCGAACTTAATTTTACGTGCAATGTTAGGTATGCCTTTTCGAAAAATGTTATCGGTCATAGTTTTAGCCGAAATAACTTTCAAATGCTCAATAATAATGATAAATCACATTAATTAATCATATCAGCAAAAACAATAACGGGTACCTCTTTCAAAATTACATTGCACATAAAAATAAATTTGGTACCTTAAATTAACAAAAAATAAGTTGGATGCTCAAAATTAAAATTGACTCAAAGTATAGTATATTTTTATGCGATTTGACTTTATTTTATTATTCCAATTTAAAACTTTTGAAAAATTTGATTTCACATTTTGTATGTTTTCTTATCATATAATCATAGTAACACATTGATTGTTTATGTGTAGAATGTTCACTTGAGATTAAAAGTTTAAGTTCAGATTAAATTTTATATTAATCAAGTAATTCGGAGGAAGTTTACTACGTAGAAAGTAACACTTGATTTAAGGGCCCGTTTGGTATGGATGACTGTTGAAGTAGATTTACAAAAAAAATCATGTTTGGTTGAAAAGATGTGGGCCCAAGATTTGGGAAGATGACCAAATATTCGGCATAATCAAATCCGCACCTTAATGCTAGGATTTGAAAAAACATTTGTTGCATCATTTTGTCTTTTTTTTTTTTAAGTGAGGCCTCATTTAATTTAAACCACTCAATTTAATTTAAAATTTGTTTTATAATAAAAAAAGTTAATTAATATTTTTTTAAATTATAATATTATATTATTTATATATTTTCTCTCTCCTATTTTTTTTCTCTCTCCTCATTTAATTTAAACCTATACCAAATCCTAATCTTTAACTTTATATTATAATCCTAATCCTAATCCTAAACCCATATACAAACCAAACGGGGCCTAAATTGACGCGTACTAATGATAATATAGAAAAGACAACATCATGTAGGTCCTATTTAAAAATATATTTTGTAAGACTCAAAAATTATTTAAAAATATAATACAGGTTTAGTCATTGTGTTATGTCCAAAATTTCACGTACGCTTCTTAGTTCTCACAAATAAAATATTGGTCTTTAACTTTGTCAACAAAGAAAAAAAAGCATACAATAAAGTTAAATAAAGCAGTTAATTATTTTAACCGACTATTTTATCACTTATTTTTAAACCAAACACCACGATGTAACTGTTATTTTTTTTAGCTGACTATTGTTTATATTTCTGTAAATTGAAACATCACGATGTAATTTATAAGAGTTGAGTAGTTGTGCTTATAAAATTTTCTTTCTTTGCTATTCAAAAACTTTTATTAATACCTTGGGGATTAGGAGTGTAACTGTTGGATATAAAGTTCAACCCATTTGCATTACTTAAATTGTTATTTGAGAGTAGAATTCTAACTTGAGCTTCCATTATTGATTGCATTCATCATAACCTCTGCTTCTTAATCCATTGAAATCAGTAAGTCATCATCTACTCTTTGCTTATTTCCTGCTTTTTTATTTAATCATTATTTCATCTATATTATCATATTTTGTTGTATGCTTATCATTTAGAAAGAATAAATTATTGTGTACTAAGATCATGATCATGTAAAACCAAATCAAATGAAAGGAAAATAAATACTTGTAAATACTAATTTAACACTTTAGAAAAATAATGATAAAGAGTATCTTACAATCATCAATTTTCAAACACACTCAGCTAAACTTGATCATAGTTATGGTCTTATGGATAATTTTGGTAAGTCAACATGCATATATTTGTGTAACCTCTCCAAGAGCGGTTTTGGGGTAAAACTGGTTGAACCGGGAGTCGGAAACTCATATATGACAGTAACTCATGACTCTTTCTATGTTTGGGTATTAAAAATTTCAGTGAAAAGTATATGACATAGTTCATCTTTATTATTTAATTTCACGATTTAAACAACTATACGATATAGTTCAAGTCTATATTAATTGAGCTAGTAACGAAATGAATCATTAAAAGCTACTCTGTAAATGAAGTTATCAGCAAGTGTGCCTATGTCAACATATGCTCTGCACTTGTGATTCTTTCATGCCCAATTCGTTTTAAGACTAAATGTTACGTTACTATTTTAGTAAAATATTACATTGGGCTAATCTTTCTACAAAGCCATTGAAGAATCGAGGTTTTTTCTACAAAGCCTTCCGATCCCCATCGATGGAGATATGATGTCTTTGTGAGTTTTAGAGGTGAAGATATCCGTAAAAGTTTCATGGATCATCTGTTCAACGGCTTCAAGCAAAAAGGAATTTATGCTTTTAGAGATGACAACGAATTGCCTAAAGGAGAAGAGATATCTCCTCATCTCTACAAAGCCATTGAAGAATCGAGGTTTTTGATTGTTATCTTTTCCAAAAATTACGCTTCTTCAACATGGTGTCTCAGGGAACTTGTCAAAATACTTGAGTGCAAGCAGATTGGAAATCCAAAACATGAGATTCAAATTATCTTTTACGATGCCAAGCCTGATGTGGTGAGGAAACATAAAAGGAGTTATGCAGAAGCATTTTGTAAGCACGAAATTTCATATAGTACAGAGGTGGGTAAATGGAAAGAAGCTTTATCCATGGCGGCTAACTTATCTGGATGGGATCTCGAGGACATGACAAATGGGTAAATTTGTGTTATTTCAAACATATTTCTTTTCACTCAAATTTACTGAGGTGCAATATATATTGTCTTTTTTTATAAATTTGTTAGAAAGTTCGCTCTATTTATTTGTAGTTCTTTTTGGTAAACAGGTATGAGTCCAAGTTCATTGACAACATCTCCAAAGAAATCCTCAAAGTTCTATCTGACGGACCGTTGGATGTTGCTGAGAACCTTGTTAGTGTGGATGACCGTGTACGTGAATTGAACTTGTTGCATTTTGTTGGGTCAGATAAGGTGCACATGATAGGAATATGTGGCTTTAGCGGAATAGGAAAAACTACTCTTGCCAAAGCTATTTATAACTCGATGTATACCTACTTTGAGGGAAGATGCTTTTGTGATGATGTCCAAGGAGTCACAAAACGACAAGGCCTGACTCAAGTCCAAATGCAAATGTTTGCAAAGATCCTGAAAACAGAAACTCTACAGATATCAAGTGTTAGTGAAGGAACGAAGGTGATAAAACAGAGGATGGTATGTAAGCCGATCCTACTTGTTTTGGACGATGTGAATGATCTGGAGCAGTTAGAAGCTCTAGCCGGTTCACCTAATTGGTTTTCCCCTGGAAGTCTTATCATTTTCACTAGTAAAGACAAACAATTGCTAAGGTCTCATAAAGTGGATGAAATTTATGAAATGGAGATTCTAGATTATTATAATGCTCTTGAGCTCTTTAGTTTGAATGCATTTGGGAAAAGGCATCCTACAGAAGATTTTGAAGAGTTCGCTTTTCAAATTGTGAAATATTTGCAAGGTCACCCTTTGGCTCTCAAAGTTATTGGTCGATCATTGTAAGGAAAATCTATGGAAGTTTGGAAAAGTGAATTGGATAGACTGCAAACATATCCTAATCCAAATATACAACAAAAACTTCGACCAAGTTTTGATGGGTTGGCATCTGATCAGAAAAGAATGTTTCTTGATATTGCATGTGCCTTCATCGGGGAAAATAAAGATTTTGCTGCAAGTGTACTAGCCAGTAGTAATTGTTCTGCAAATGCTATCATTGAAGTTCTAGTTGATAATTCTCTAATAACAGTATCTGCCACGAATATGTCTCTTCAAATGCATGAATTGATTCAAAGCATGGCAAGGGAAATTGTATGTGAAAAAGTCGACATGCCTGGGAATTGGGGCAGAATGTGGATTTCATCAGAGTTTCACGATTCATTGAATGAAAACAAGGTTTTAAGTGGCATATGATTTTTCTTTTCAACATAAACATTACATATTAGAATGAGCAAGGCTTTATTGATATTTTCTATATAAAAAATTACAATATAATGATTTATTATTTGTATCTAGGTAACAGAAGAAGTTGAAGTTCTAGTCATTTTGCTAAAGGATGGCCAAAAGATCGCCGTAGATGGAAAAGCTTTTACACGTATGAAAAACTTGCAGATCCTTAAAATTTGTTTTCCGATAGTTAAAGGACTTTGACAGCCATTTGCAGTGAACTTTTCAGGAAGTTTAGATTTTTTGTCCGATGAGCTAAGGTTGTTCTATTGGCATGGATACCCTTTCAAGTACTTACCTTCAGATTTCTATCCACAAAACATTGTTGCCATCGACCTATCTTACAGCCAGATAAAACATATTTGGAAAACACCTAAGGTATTTACTTGTTCATACAGTTTTTCTGTTTGACACTTTATGACACACTAACTTATCAATTTCCTATTGATGCCAGTGTTTCAGAAGGTTGAAAGTAATGAATTTAAGTTACTGTTGTAACCTAACAACCACCCCTGACTTCTCGGAGATTACCAATCTCGAAGAGCTAAGACTTGAAGGTTGTGTGAATTTGGTTACCGTTCATCCCTCAATTGGAATGCTGAAGAGGCTTGTTGTGTTAAATCTGAGAGACTGCAAACGGCTTCAGAATTTTCCAAGTAGAGTGGAAATGGATGCTCTTAAAGTTTTGAATCTAACGGGGTGCCTAAAAGTCGCCCAACTCCCTGAAGCATTGGGTCGGATCAAAAGCTTAACGGAGCTTCATGTTGACAGAACTGCCATTACAGAACTTCCTTCTTTTGTATCCTCTCTAATAAACCTTGCATCATTGTCATTCGGTGGCCAAGTGAGGACTCAACCTAGATGGTGGAGTTCAATCACTGCTCCTTTTGGTTTACTAAGTAAACAACAACATCCCCAAATACCTAGATCAGTAATGTCTTCATTGGCAGGTTTACAAAAGTTAAAGTCTCTGAATTTAAGCTACTGCAATTTAGAAGAAGTGCCTGAATGCATGGGAGGCTTATCATGTCTAAAGTATCTAGACTTAAAAGGGAACAATTTTACTAGCTTTCCTAGAAGTTTCAGTCAACTTTCTCAACTAAATGATCTTAATGGTTGCAAGAAGCTGGAAGTGTTGCCCGAACTTCCACCTACATTATTTTCTTTTAATGCATCTGATTGCACCTCCTTAAGAGAAGTGTCGAGATCATCTACAGACCCATTAATTTTTAGGTTCACTTTATTCAGAAATTCTCCAAAGCTGTTTAAGAATGTTACCATTGATAGTGAAGGGTCTATATCAAAGACTTAGTGTCTTGACTCATCTATAACTTCCCAAGACTACATTCACCAGCTTTTTGCTTTCCTCGGGTATTTGGGTTTCCAAACTAACATACGTGAATTCTTCTTGCAAGAGAATGCCTGTCATGTTTTAGATATAATATATCAAGGGAATAGCATTCCAGAGTGGTTTACAAGTAGAAGTACCGAAAATCATGTAAAGGTTGAATTACCGTCAGATTGGTGTTATGATAAGTTTAGGGGATATGGAACTTGTGTTGTTTTCAAGGGCAGATGGCGAAACATTTGTGAAGGATTATCTGTAAAGAACTTTGATGGAACTTCTTTGATCCAACAAAATTACTATCCAAATTCAATTAGTTATTATATGCAAGAGGCGATAGGAATCCACGAGTCGTATATAGTATGGTTGCATTATAGGAGGGATAGATGGGGATGGAAGAAAGCAAAGAATTTTGTTACATTTTGTTACCAAGATTTTGAGGTGAAGGAGTTTGGTGCAAGACTAATCTTTGATGGAGATTTGCAGCAAGGCCTCCCACCTCAATCACAACATGGTGGGACCATGAGCTTTGATTGGCCTTTTGGATATTATAGCTACTGTATATAATTTATAAATGGGTGCGTTAACTTCATGTTCGAAAAATGATATGCACATGTCTCAAAAGAGTTTGATGTTGATTACAAATACGGGTGTGGCCAAGCTCTTTCACGCTTAAACTTCACATGAATGTTTCATGTTAGACTACACAATGCTATTTCACATTTCCTAGTCATAAAGAAATATACAATACTATGGTACCAACAGAAAACCTCAAAAGTCATTATCTTTTGTTGCAATGTATAAGCTTTCTCATAAAAATCTACTCTATGTATATTTGCAATATAATCATAGGTTATAAATGGTGTTGTTCTATTCTTTTTGTACCTCAAAAGTCATCACATCATCCCTTAGTCTTGAAATTAACTCTCTGAAGCTGTCATTATAGGAGGATGACTAAACTGAAACCCTCTTCAGTGACAATCTTGCCCATACCAATCAAGGAAGACTTACAAAGTAAGTCATGTGTAGAAGTAGTTAAGCCAATCTTCATGTACTCTTCAAACGATGGCACCTCTCCGCTATGTCTCCATTCGGCTTCTCTTAGGTAGCCTCTAGCTATTGCTTGAAACTTTGTAATCACATAAACATATGATGGCAAGTTAAAAACATAACCGGACACAAATAATTAGTAGGATTTCAATTTCATCAAAGCAAATGTGCAATCAGATCATACTGCTTGTTTTGAAGCATGCATCAACAAGATGTGCTTTTCCTTCTTGAGATACTTGTTTGTTAAACCCGACATACTCGTTTAGCAATATTTCATAGAACGGTTTAATATATTCCGTGTTGGTGATTTTACATCACCAATATGATTTAAGTGTAATGGATTGACTTAGTTGACCAATGTGTAATCATGATAAATGTTCAACAAGTCAGGGTTGTGCGGAGTGCACATTTGTATGACGTTATTATGATTATTGCCCCGAATCACGGGGGTCCGGGGGCAGCGCCCCCAGTAGCGGGGTTCCAAAGGCGGCAGCCCCCGGTAGCAGGGTCCAAGGGACGGCAGCCCCTAGCAGGGTCCAAGGGGCAGCGCACTTAAAAATAAAACGCACTTAAAAATAAAATTCCCCTTATTTTGGACATATATTTCGCTTGTTAATTTGACTGATTTAATGGTTGGAATAACTGCATAGCAGTTGTAACCGTTTTTCGGTTTTGGTTGGTCATATTCTATTCTCTGTTTTGGTTCTGGTTCATAACATCAAAAACATATTCTCGGTTCAAAAAATCTGAGTTTTATCCGATTAAAGATTTCGATAGAACCATCGAAATACTTCATCTGAAAGTGTTTACACAACTCTCATATTATTGTGATTCAATTAATTCTAACATTCCGAAAGACGCTCCATCGCGCTAACGTCCCACATAGGAAGAAATAAAATTGTTTACTCATGCATTATTTCATCATAAATTAGACTAACATGATTTGGATTAAAATTTTGGGACGTACACAAATACATCAAGCTGATCGATGCAAGAGCATATACAGTGTATAATATTCTAGGCGATAGTAAATAAAGAATACCTATTTATGGCATCAGTAAGAAGTCGGATCTCTTCAATAGATAGGTTGGGCTATGCTAGACCTTTTGATCTATTTCCAAAAGTATCATGGTCTTTAAATGATTTTTTTCCAAAAATGTCATGCAAATAGGTTGGGCTATGCATAAATTCTAGGTTAAAAAAAATAATAAAAAATAAAAAAACTTGACATTTATTTTCTCTAAATTTGTCCTAATTTGTTTATTTTATTAAAAAAATCATTTTGATTTATGAACTTTTCTCGTGTATTTTTATTGGATAAAAAAACTTAACATTTAATTTCTCAATTTTTAAACATGACTCAAACTAAATTATATACACATTTTTTTAAGTTAAGCTTAAAGATGCGAATTCTCATATTTTCTTTTGGCATCAAACAAATAGTAAATCAGTATATATAATTTTAAATGAAAAATTACTATTTGTTTGATGCCAAAAGTAAATTTGTAAATTCACATATTTAAGCTAAACTTTAAAAAATGTGTCTATATAATTTAGTTTGACTCATGTTTTAAAAGTAAGAAATTAAATGTTAAGTTTTTTATCCAATAAAAATACACGAGTTGGGAAAAGTTCATAATCAAAATGATTTTTTTTAATAAAATAAATAAATTAGGAAAAATTTAGAGAAAATAGATGTTAAATTTTTTTAACATAAAATATATGCGTTGCCCAAGCTATTTGCATTACATTTTTGGAAGAAAAAATGACCATGACACTTTTGAAAAGGGAGATGATTTGTATACCATTTCAAAAAATCTAGCATAGCCCAACCTATTTGCATTAATGAGTGTTGGCCTAAATGAGACAACTAAAAAATTGAAAAACTTGAGTCGAACATTCAACATCTTCTTTATATTCCAAATAGTTTTTCACTTAACCAAGGCCACTTTTGTTGTTACTTGATCGACAATTTCAAATTATTAATACGAAATTAAATAGTTCTTAATCTTCATTACAACACCGTTAGCTATGCCTAGTATAATATATAAATATTAGAATTTACGCCATCTTAAAACACACCCTTTTATATTTAAAATATCACAAGTAGCCTCTAAATTTATTAAACTCTATATTCTAACTCCTTTTTAAGTTTTGTAAATAAACAAGTTAGCTCCAAAACTCATTATAGTATATTTAAACCCCTTTAATATTCCTTAGTATCTTAACACGTTCCATTGAAAAATAATAATAATAATAATAATAAATTAAAAAAAAAAAAAAAAAAAAAAAAAAAAAAAAAACCTAAATAGAACAATTAAGATATATATGTTTTAGAAATCATGGTCCTAACTCATAACTCATATACAGTTACACTATTAAGAGTGCGTTTGGTTTATAAAAGGATTTGGATTTAGATTTAGATTTGGTTTAGTATTTAGATTTAGTTTAGGTTTTGTAAAGAGAAATTATATTTATTTAATAGATTTTATAATAAAATTAAAAGTAAAAGTATTATTTAAAAATAAAAGTATTTGTATGTTTGTGTGAAAGAAAGAGAGAAAAATTAATTATAGTGTGTGTGAGATAATAAACCCAGCCACCATACTTTCTTTCTTTGGGTTTTGATGGGGCCTTTACACTATTTGAATCTCACACCACCCAACCAAACTATAAAATTAAAAAACTTAAACCAAAACACAATCCAAACCCGCATAACAAACTGCACTTAAGAATATTATTATTATCCATATCATTATCTTAAATATCAGTAGTATCCAATGTATCTATTGTTTATGACTTTTGTTTTTATCTTATACATTATTTAAATGAAAACTTCATTTCGTAACTATAAAATGAATGATCTTGGACCCATTGTAACATGCGAACAAATATATCTCGTTATGTAACAAAAATGAAAATAAGGTACAATGAATGGATCGGTTTGAGTCCGCTTTTGGCCAAAACCAAAATCGAGCCAAAAATTGTGGTTTTTACATATCCACGACCAAAACCGATTGATGTTTTCAGCTTGGTTTTGTATCAGTTTCGTTGAGTTTTTCTTTTTGTTAACTGCTTTATATTTGAGTTTGGGTTAACTCAAGTCGACAATAACCTTTTTTTGCTTAAAAGACAGTGTTTTCTGTTTTATACTTTTTACTAATTCAAATTTATATTATAATCAAAGCGACATTAATAACTGAATAAAACATAGTTCAACAACCCAATAAAACTACAAAGTTACAAATAAAACTTTAACACGACACATTTTAGAAGAATTGATTCTCAAATTACGATCTATTTTAACACCTCCCCATATTAATGTTTAATATTGATTTATTTGGTAAACGAGTAATATAAAATTAAAAGTACATTATACATAATCAAATCATTTAGGGTTTGTTTATTATGGTTCGGTTTTTGACCAAAACAGAACTAAAAATGTTGGTTTTTCAAAAAATAGAAAACCAAACCATTAGGTTTTAGTATGGTTATTCGATCAAGTATTTTTGGTTTCCGGTTAGGGTTTTTTCAGTTTTCCATGGAGAAAGATTCTTTAAAGTTGTTTTTACAACTTTATTGAAGTTAGGGGATGTGAGCCATTAATTTGATCTAATGGCTCAAGTCAAAAGAATTTGAGCAATTGAATGAAATTCAATGACTCACACATTTTCAACTTCACTAAAGTTCACCCCTAAAGGAATGATAGAATGGGGCTTGTACATGGCAACTTGCGTGTTTCCTTTTGGATGAAGAAGAAATGAAAAGATCCTTTTTGTTAAAAAAAAACTGAACATGGTTTTTGCTACGGAGTATAAGATAACACTGTAGATATCTCCTAAATCTAGCTACAATAATTCCTTATTTAAACCACCCTGCATGAGACAGCATACTCTATAAATATTTCATAGATATCCATGCATTCGTGGTAGAACAAACAAGAGCTTGAGGCTGAGCTAATTAACACGCCTTCAAGAAATGGCCACTGTTAATGTGAATACTAACCTCCAAATAAATACAAAAACCACCATTGAGCATGTGCGTCCTGTGGCGAAATTCCCCCCTTCAATCTGGGGTGATCGCTTCCTATCATTCGTTCTCGACAATTCAGTAAGATTGTTCACTTTGGATTATATATATAAACATGTCACACGCACACACTTGCACATATGTTGCTTTGAAACGTGTTTGTTAAATGGGTTCATTGCATGTTCCCTTTTCCAGAAAATGCAAACATATGCTAAAACCATGGAGGAGCCTAAAGAACAACTCAGATGAATGATAATCGACCCAACTATTGATATAAATGAGAAGTTGAATTTGATTTATTTTGTGTATCGTCTTGGTTTGACATATCTTTTTGTGGAAGAAATTGATGGCCAACTCGATAGACTTTTCAATGAGCTTAACTTAATAGATTACCAAGAAGCAGATCTTTATACAATTTCTGTTCATTTTCAAGTTTTTAGAACCCATGGTTACAAATTATCTTGTGGTAAGTCACTCATAGAAATTTCTTAAACAATTTTTTATGGCGCAAATAACTTTTTAATTGTGATTATGTAGACGTGTTTAACAAATTTAAGGATTGTAATACGGGTGCATTTAAGGAAGACATTGTTGCGGATGTGAGGGGTATGCTAACTTTCTATGAGTCTGCCCAATTGAGAATAAGGGAAGAATCTATTTTAGATGAAGCATTTTCATTCACAGAAGCTCAACTTATTAAGAGTTTAGAAAAAACACTTGAACGCAATCTTGCCCAGCAAGTGAAACACGCATTAGAAAAACCTGTTCATCGAGGGCATCCGATGGCAGAGGCAAGGCTATTTTTGATTCATTTTGAAGAAGAATGTTCAAGGTACGACTCGCTAGTAAAGCTTGTGAAGGTGCATTTCAACTATTTGCAACTACTGCAAAAGGAAGAACTTCGAATTGTCTCAAAGTAAGTTGCTTAGTATTTGTTGCTAAAAGGGGCAAATGACATTTAAATACATTTAAGTTGACACTTTTTGTTGTTGTGTGTAGCCAACTTTTTTTTTTTGCTATTGTAATACAAACTTTTGAATTTCGTCTATTGTGTGTATTTTGTGACCATTTTACCCTTACTTTTTTCAAATTGTAAGGGGTAAAATGGTCATTTTACATGAAAAAAGATCACAATATACACACAATAGACGAAATTCAAAAAGTTTGTGTTACAATAGCAAAAAAAAAAAAGTTGACTACACACAACAACAAAAAGTGTCAACTTGAATGTATTTAAATGTCATTTGCCCTTGCTAAAAGTGATAACTTTGATTATTGAGAATTCAAGTTGTTTTGAAAGGGAATATGCAATTCTGACTGTATAAAACCTAACATATTTATACTTTTCATTTAGGTGGTGGAAAGACACGGACTTCCAAGTTATAACTCCTTACGTAAGAGATAGAGTACCTGAGCTCTATCTATGGATATTGGCATTATTCTTCGAACCTTATTACTCGCAAGCCCGGATCATTACAACAAAAATCATATTGCTTTTGTTGGTGTTAGATGACACATATGATGCATATGCTACTATCGAAGAGATCCGACTTCTTACTGATGCCATAAATAGGTATTCTTTATTTACTATCGCGTCGAATATTATATGCTCTTGCATCGATCAGCTTGAAGTATTTGTTCAACTCCCAAAATTTTAATCCAAATCATGTTGGTCTAATTTATGATGAAATAATGCATTGGAAACTATTTTATTTCTTCCTAGGTGGGACATTAGCGCGATGGAGCATCTTCCGGAATACATTAAACCGTTCTATGAAATATTGCTGAACGAGTATGTTGGGTTCAACAAACAAGTATCTCAAGAAGGAAAAGCACATCTTGTTGATGCTTCAAAACATGCAGTATGATCTGATTGCACATTTGCTTTGATGAAAAATTCTACTAACTAATTATTTGTGTCCCTTTATGTTTTTAACTTGCCATCATTTCTGTGATTATAAAGTTTCAAGCAATTGCTAGAGGCTACCTAAAAGAAGCTGAATGGAGACATAGCGGAGAGGTGCCATCATTTGAAGAGTATATAAAGATTGGCTTAACTACTTCTACACATGACTTGCTTTGTAAATCTTCCTTGATTGGTATGGGCAAGATTGTCACCGAAGAGGCTTTCAGTTGGTACCTTAGTCATCCTCCTATAATGACTGCTTCGGAGTTAATTTCAAGACTAAAGGATGATGTGATGACTTTTGAGGTACAAAAAGAATAGAACAACGCCATTTAACCTGTGATTATATTGCAAAGATAAATAGATTTTTATGACAAAGCTTATACATTCCAACAAAAGATAAATGATACTAAGAAATGAAGTGCAAAATAAATATAAAAACTCATGGAGTTTGTTTCAATGGTTTTCTTCATTGTTTTCTGATGCAATGTACTTGTCATTTGTCAAATACGTCCATATATATATATGAAAAACAAAAAATGACACTCTTTTTTTTTTTTTGTTCTTATGAAGAAAACCATAGTATTTGTATGTTTCTTTATGACAAGGAAATGTGAAATAGCATTGTGCAGTCTAACATGAAACATTCATGTGAAGTTTGAGCGTGAAAGAGCTCCAACAGCCACAAGTGTAGATGCATATATCAAGACCTATGGGGTGTCAGAAACTGTAGCTATCCAAGAGCTGAAGAAAATGGCTGAAAATGCCTGGAAAGATATAAATGAGGGATGTCTAAAGCCGAGGGAGGTCCCAATGGATTTACTTGCCCCAATTGTTAATCTTGCACGCATGATAGAAGTGGCTTACAAATACAATGATGGGTTCACTTTTCCTGAAAAGACACTTAAGGAGTATATTACACTCTTGTTCCAAGTTTCAGTACCCATGTAATGGTGTGTTAGTAGTTTTGTTACATCCTCCTTTTCATAATGATTGATAATAATACCCATTGTGGGTACATGTAAAGGCGATATTTCTCATCTTCCTTGTTTCAAATGTTAAAAGTCTAAACGGGTTCATTTGAGCCGTATATTGTCCTAACAGGTGATGTAACACTCCTTTTTGAGCTGTGAATAAAACATTACTGTTGAGTGTTGAGATATATGATTTTATTATCAACCTTGTATAGCCTTTAATGTTGGGTTTTAGTTTATTTGTGTCAAAGTACTTTTCCTAACTGATTAAACAAGTTTTGTTTAACAGCTGTGCGAGAAGAACTCTTCACATTTTTTTAAGAAAGGCAGGTGATTTACACCCAACTAGAAATATAGGACAATGTTCCGAGTCCATCTCAGGTAGCTCGTGACATACCTTGACTTGACCACACCCGTATTTGTAATCAACATCAAACTCTTTGAGAACATGTGCATATCATTTTTCGAACATGAACTGAACGCACCCAATTACAAGTTATATACAGTATACTGTTGACGTGAAGATATGGGCTAATATAACTCTCAATGCAAAATCTCTTGATACAATATCTTTTGCAGCAGTGCAATTTACCTCAACAAACTAGCATATTCTATCTCTTGATACAATCTCTTTTGCAACACTACCTTGTACCTCAATAAACTAGCAGATCCTGTTGTATTGATGATGAAAACTAAACAAAGACATGAAAGTTAATCTACAGTAACTGCGCTTTCTTCAAAGCATCCTCAAAGTCTACTTCGCTTTTCCAGGAGGATACCTGCACATGCACACAACATATACAAATTAAGTAAACGCCTTTCAAAATTTGACCCGTTTCGAATAGAAGTGGCAGAATGAGAGGTTGCGAAATGGGTCGACATTTAAGCATATTAGTGTATTAAATAGGAATTTGGAAAATATATTAATAGAATAATCATGTAATTACTTTCAACTAGAATGAGTTTGCAAGTTGGTAACAGTTTAATACATGTTAAGCAACTTTTGACCCATTTAACCTCTTCGCCCATTTGACCCATTCATCTTTCAACTAATTTTTCTAATTAACTGTTTGGCCCGTTATCAAGCAACAAAACCAAATTTGACCCGTTTTCATATAGATTAACAGACCTAATTTGAATTATATTATTAGACTGTCAAAAAGTAGCCCTAACATGATATAACTGTTTCTGACTAGATAGATCATAAACCAATTCCATTCCTTCAAACTTGCCCGAATGTCCTTTTTAGGGGCATTGTAATTGCAAAGTCAACCCAAGAAACGAGAGAACAAGCTATGTGTAGTTTTAAGATTTACCTCGGCAACAAAATGATTGAAGTGACGTTCTATTTTTTCCATAATCATATCATCTGTTTTACCACACAGCAAGTTGAATACGGCTCCTGTTACACAAATTAAGGGTTCGCAAGTATTGTTAACCGAGTGCATCCTCATAAAAGAATTGAAATGATAAGTACAAATTATTTGAAGTAAGATGTACTCCAATGCTGTTACAAGTTTATATACACCATTAAGTACAGAAAAAAATGTTCAAATTTATATAATCAGCATTATAGAAACTTCCTCCTAAGCACAGAAAGTCAAAATCTTGACCAGGCACCTCGTTGCATACAAAGAGATAAAGAAGAAAATAGCGAGTCTTACCCTTGCGGCCAAACCGCCCCGCTCTACCAATCCGATGCAAATACACCTCGTTATCAGGCTCTGTTGGAGAATTGTGAATTACAGGAAGATCATAATTGACCACCAAATTAACCTGCAAAAAAGAAAAACGTAAATACATTTGATAGATTTGATTTAAGTTTAATCCGTATTGGGTAAAATAACAAATATAAAACAATAGCTTGAAAATAAACCAGTAATTTAAATAGCCAAACAGGTCCAAAAGTCGACCAAATTACGTTTTGATAACATAAAACTTCCTATAAGTCATTTTATTATTACTAAAGTTTACCCTTATTAAAACCTCTACTTGTGGTGAGAATAAAATAAGAACAGAAAAGTAAGAATGTAAACCTGAGACTGATCAAACCCTCGAGCAAGAAGGTCAGTTGATATCAGAACTGTAGTGAGCCCAGCTTTGAACTCCTTGACTATCGTATCTCTTTCTTCTTGATTAAGAGCGCCTTGAATAGCAGATACTGGATAACCCTCCTCAACAAGTGCCTTATGCAAATAACCAGCACTTTGTCTTGTCCGAACAAATATAATTGTTTGCCCTAACTTTTGTGCGAGAAACATTATTTTGTCTTTGATCACCATGATTTTTGATAACTCATCAGGAACCTTCACCTTATATTGCTTGACAGAATCCAAAGATAGTTCTTCTTTCTTTACGTATAACTGATTGTATTCTTTTACAAAAAGTTCTGTGAAAATTTTTGATACGAAAGCCTTCACTTTGTCATTGAAGGTGGCAGAAAACAGTAGCACCTGTACATTATTTCACTTAGGAAAACGGTAAAGAAATAATATAACATAACATAACATACTCCGTTGGAAGTTGGAACTTGGATGTTAAGCAAAAACAATACACACTTCATAATGCATGATAAGCACAAGATATAACACCAGCAGAGAAAACTTTTAGTAGTCAATCACAGTAGTAAACATAATATTAATAATCAGGACATCAGACCTGGCAGTCTACGCGTTGCTTGACTATGTCCGTCATTGTCCTGATAGATTCGTCTCTAAAACCGCTCTGTAACAAAATGAACTTCATGAATAATCACAAACTATACCAAAGATAATAATAATATATCAGATAGAGAGCAAAAAAAAAAAAAAAAAAAAAAAAAAAAAAAGATGAAGAAGAAGTTGATACTACACGCCTAGTTCAGTTTAAGGTCTTCAACTCAAACCCCTATTCATGGCCATGCACGGCTGCACGCTCAGAGTTTAAATGAAATTCCAACTAGACTCCTTAAATTAACTTTTAGGCCCCTTTTTTTATGCCAGCAGTTACAAAGTTACAATAAGTGAGTAACAGAATTTCTAAGGTACAGCAAGAAACAAAACAATGAGCAGTTAAGAATAAGCAGATCGGAATTTCCGTTTGTAGCCACAAGTAGTGTCTCTAAAAGAAATGTAAGAAAGGGAGGATAGGTTCTTCGGAGTGTTACAAGTCTTATCATGATATGACATCACAAGGCTTCACACTTAACTCCCCAGAAGTTCAAATAATTGCATATAACAGTGCTAACATAGGGATTATATTATTAGTTAAATTCTAACTTTTGCTATTACAGAAGCTTCACCCGGCTAAATGTACATTTCGGGTGGAGGAGGGTCCATTCCTAGGAGACATGATCAGCACAAGAAGCATAAAGGCAAACGCTAAGAAAATTCAGGCCATCTTAGATCTTGTCCCTCCGAGGAACCTAACATAATTACAAAGCCCGAATGGAAAAATTGCTGCCGAGCCATTTCCTATCCAGGGCAGCAGAAAGTTAAACTCTAACTGTTGCTTATTATCTTGAAACTCCAAATGGCTACTAAAATTCTTTTTGGATCCAAGAAAGAAATGTGCATATAACAAGACATAGAAACAATTTACAGAAATTGTAGTAACTTGTAGCAATTCACGTTTTATTTTTGACTTACTGCTTACTTCTAGACTACAAAGTTCATACCACTATGATGATAATTTCAAGATGTAGTAGCTTTAACAGAAAATCTGCTGGCTATAATTCTGACATAAATACAACCAACCAAAGGAAACTAACAACACAGAAGAGTCTGAATATCACCTCAGCGAGCATATGATCTGCCTCATCAAACACAAGAATTTTCAAACACGACGTGCCAAGTTTCTTAGCAACAATCCATTTGTTTATAGTACCAGGTGTGCCAATAACCACTTGTGTTGTCACTGGTGGTCTAGTAAAAACTGAACTACTTTCCTGTCTGGTTGCTAACTCTGATGTTATGCCAGTAAACTTTCCCATCTTCTGTAGCACCTCCATATTCTGCAATATCATTAAACTATCATGAATAAAGTTAAAAATAAATGTGCAAACACAATTACCATCAAACACCTCCCACAATTCAAAGCTAGAAATGAAGCTTATAAGCCATACATTTGATAACAATTTATTATTGTCATTATACAAAAGCAGATTCCTATGCCAACATTTTCTTAACCCCCATAATGTCATGATTTTTATTTTCCCGGGTATATTGAATAATATCATGTGCAGAGTAATACAGAAAGACAACAGCTAAATTCATCTTAAGTTTCAAAGTTAAACTCTGTTTTCTGGGACAAACAGACCATCGCAATTACTAGTCAGTCTTCTAGATCTTTGGAATAGCGACAAGTTACAAGTATTGTGACATAGGACTTTGGAGGAGCATAGATATACATGACAGACTCGTTAAATAATGTGTTTGCAAACCTTTTATAACTCGCATTTTCATGTTTGAATAATTGTCATTTTACCGTAAACAGGAGCTTTTTGTATCATATCATAACTCTATCTCCCGTAACCATTCTCATTCAATGGCAATAAAACTTGGTACCCCGAACACACCCAAGAAAAAAAGTATGTTCCTAATCCAGCCACTTAATACAGCTTTACTAAAGGGTATTCACATAGGTGTTATAAAAGTCATCATAAGTGGCAACAATCAGTTTATTATGTTTAAGGAATTGACTTCAGTTTTCATTTATCTAATTACTTAGGTTTCAAATATGCTTGAACAATAAAGTTGATATCACCAGCAAGAAAACTGACTGTAACAGGTATACATATACTTCTAAAGCGTTATTGTACCCTAACTTTCTTTGTTATCTCATATATAATTATAACTTCAGAATTTCAATTTGAGACAATAAGTGATTATTACAACTTCAGGAAGATCAATACCTTCAAAACACTATTGTCAAAGTCACATCTTATTAAAACCGTTATCTTACATCTTTTTGTTATTAAATACCAACTGGTCACTTTCAACAAACACATCCAAACACCACTTAATACAAACTGTCATAACACATGACAAAAACTTTAAACATCTAATTGCAACTTATATTAACAGGGTAACTAATAACAACAGCTAAACTATTCCACTCAGTTTCCAAAGTTTAACTCAGTTTTCCAGCAAAAAAGAGACAATCGTTAATCATAGTTACTAGTCAAACATCCAGATTTTTTACATAGCTGCGTGTTATAAGTATTGTGACATAAGGACAACAGACATATACATGGCAGACACATTACAAAATGCGTGTTTAGATATCTCTTATCACTCCTATTCCATGTTTGAATCATATACACGATAATTTTATCTTCGATGACTGATCTACTTCTATGGTAATAAAGTTTGGTATCTAATCACATAGGACAAATCCAATCGAAATTCAGTCACTTATAAGCAACTGATTAGCTAAACAATAAGTAGCAATAATCAGTTAATTATGTTTTTCTAAACAACTTCAGTTAATAAGAAACTGATTATCTAATCACCCTTGTTTTCTAAAGAGTATACTAATATTACTTATAAACCATTATTTTACCCTTGTTTTCTCTGTTAACGTCATAAACAATCACATTTAACTAATAATTCAATGTCACGTTGTAATAGATCCAATTACCTTACTTCTTTTTTGTTTATTCAATACTACATGATACATGCAAACATCACAAATACAAATACTCACTCCGTCCCTTAATAGTTGTCCGTCTTACCATTTCAGTATAACCCAAAATGACTATATGTAGTATATGAAGTTTACCATATTACCCCTAATCAAAATAAAATTACTAAACTCAACCAAAATATTACTCAGTAAGGGTGAAAAAGTCATTCTGCAAAAGTAAGCGACAATGACTATGTTTTTTCTTAATGTCCCTAATCTAGCATAAACTACATGTTTTTGCGATGACAACTAATTTGGATGGATGGCGTAACATTCACCTATCAAGTCTACCATAATGTCCCTAATCAAGCATAAATTTAGTAAGCTCCACTAAAACATTAAATGATTAGTCAAAGGTAAAACTATCATTATGCAAAAACTAACCTATGACCTATGTTTTTCTAAAACTACAAGTTTTTTTGTCCGATAACAATTACTCTTGGGACGGAAATACCCCTTACAATCACATAATCAATTTAAAAACGCACATTATACTAAAAACAAACACAACAACTAGCATAAACCTCCAAACAACCTGAATCGCCAATTCTCTAGTAGGACAAATACAAATCGCCTGAGGAGCAGCCAGCTTCGGATCAACACGACTCAACATACCAAGCACAAAACAAGTGGTCTTTCCAGAACCATTATGAGCTTGCGCCACCAAACTCTTGTAAGGTGGCGACAAAATCATAGGCAAAGTAATACTTTGCACTTTACTAGGACGTTCAAACTGCATTGCGACGTATAAACCTTTCAAGAGCTCGTGCGAGATGTTTAGCTCTTCGAAACGTGCCGCGGATGTGTAAGGCGTGTCTCCAGCTGTCACCTGCACAAAATGTTATAAAAATGTTATAAAAACAAATGAGTTTATAAAAAATGAAACCCTAAGTTTATAAAAATGTTTTCTTTTTTTACCGTTTGTACGGTTGAGTTGAGGTTTATTAAGTGGTTCATTGTTGGTGGGGTTGAGAAGGAGGAAGGAGGGTAATAGGACATTGTACGGAATTAATGGGAATTATGGTTTGGTTATGTGTTGTTATGGGGGAGCAGGAGGTTTGTTTTTATTTGGTGATGAAGGGGTAGCGTCAAACCAACGTCATAGAAGGGGTTCTGTCTTGACTCGGGTCGGGTTTCACCCGCTTGTTTCAGCGAAAGAAAAACTTGTTTCGAGTCAAAAATAAAAGGGTAAAATGCAAAAATGGTCTTTAAATTATCACGAAATCGTAAAAATGGGACTAAAACAAAAAGTCACGTAAAAAAACCACTAACGTTACGCAAATTTGCAAAAAAGCCATCGAGAGCGCTTTTTTGCTAACTTCCGTTAGTCAAGGGTATTATCGCCATTTCACTCATTTCCCGCCTTCACTTTACTTGAATGACCAAATTTGCAAAGTTATAACTTAAGTTTTGGAGCCAAAAACACACGTGGCAGCCAAAGAGATTAACATTTCCCTCCTTTTTGTGTAACTCGGCAACCTAAGCGATTGCATAGGGACTATTCAGTTCATCTTTATCCCGCTTATTTAAATACACCAAACCACACACATATTCCACCGAAACACACATAATCTCAACGATCAAAACAACCCACGATAGCAAACAATGGTAAAGGGAAGGGCATCTATATTGGTACCGAGGAAGAGGAATTTGACAAAGTTTTAAGAACCGATTATCTAAATGATTTACTTCTTGATTCATATGGTGCAGAATCAATTGATGAGTATAGTTCTTATAGGCAGATTCCTAAGGAGTTGAGAACTCAGATTCTGACCTATCTTCGGCAACAAGATGGCTACTATGAAGCGCTTTTGAGTGATGAGGAGGAGGAGGAGAAGGAAGAGACTGTGGATACCGTTTTACCAAAGTTTGATAATTTGGCAGAGAGGATTTCCCGTCTTGAAGTTGTGTTTAAGTATCTGAAGGATAAGAAGGACAAGAAAGAAAAAGAATTGAATAGCAGGAAGAAAAGGAAGAAAAAGGGTGATGCGGAAGGTAGCAGTTCCAACTACTAAACTAGTGTGTTTAGATAACTTTTGGGTGATGTAATGGTTGTGAACTCGTATGATCAATGAAAGTTTCGATCTTTATGTTACTATGTTTGTGTTTCAATTTTGATGTTTATGTTTGTGTTTCAACATTCACAAGGTACAATGATACAGCTTATGCAGAAACTATTAGATAGGGGCTGTTTGGCATGAGTGTATACATCACTCCCATTTAACATTTGTAGGTTGACTTTGGAAAGTCAAAAGCTATTGACTAGCACTAGTAAGAAGTTAATACTCTTTTGCCTACCACACATAATGAAATAAATTATCCTACCAACTAGTATAGTAAAGTCTCCTGTCCAACTTTATCAAAAACATTGATATGGCAGAATCTATAACTCAAAAATTAAAGAGAAAGAAAATGAGTAGTAATAATACACAGGTAGAGGAAGTAAGTAGTTGTATAATTGGTCTTGGTATCAGAAGTGGGAACAAAACAGGAGGGGGTGGTGCAAAGATAGAGGTGTTGGACGAAAGATGCTTCATTTGTTGTGGGGATGTTAAGTGTTGGAGGTATAGTGTTGTGATACTTGAACATGTAGGTTGTGCAACGTCAGAGGAAGTAAGTTGTGGTGTCATTAGTCTGGGTATTACAAGTAGAAAGATAAATGCAGGGGGTGGTGCAGATGCAACTCAATCAACTGAAGCAAAGAAGAAGAGTAAAAAGAAGCCAAGAAACTAAATCACTATAGTTTTGGGTATGTCCAAACCACAAACTGAATCACTATGTTTAGTCTGTGTTTTAATGTTTCATTAATGTGAGTTTCTTGTTTATGTTTGTGATACCTATCAAATACAATAATGAAGTAAAAATAGTTGTAGTTTAGGTTTTGACCTTGTTCTCTACAACTGAAGCTCTGATACCAATCTGTAACACCCCCATTTTTCATTGATCGCAGCGGATAAAGTGTTTGGGGTATTACTTCATAGAATCACAGATACAGTAATAGAAAACGACTCGAAAAGAGACGTTTTGGAAATTTAGTTATCATTCATAATTATCAGAGTTTTAATTATAAAAGATATACTTTTATTTTTGATGAGGTCCCAAAAATCTAAGAGTTAGGTTGGTTGTGTTTGAATGATAACCATGAAAAGTCCTCCGAGTTCAGTACCTCCTTCTGCCATGGATCCATAGAAGTAATATACCTAGAATACATGCTTAAAAAGTCAACACTAAGTGTTGAGTGAGAATCATAGATTTAGGGGTTAGTGAATACAAGTTCCCTGGGTTCAGTTGTTACACCCATCTGGGAAAATGCAAGTTTTGTGATAATTCTGATGCATGCACAATTATCAGGAGTTTAGTAGGTTGCACTAAGCTCATGAATCACACCTTAACGATCCTAGTCATGTGGGCTGCAGACCCAACATGAGGGGATGGAAGGATAACTTGCCAAAGTTATACCTTGAGTGGATTCAAATATAGTACTTATTCCACCTAGTGGGTGTTAATACCAACGGGAGTTGTCAAACTCCAATAGATCTATCAACTATATTCGCGTTCGCTTGGGTAAAACGTCCCAAATGATTAGATTCATGAATTTTGGTTATGTAGTGGTGGCTGTTAGTTTACTCGTGCAAACAACCAAAGAAAAAGACTTGTATTCGGTTTTAAGTAAAGCATTTAGCATGTATCCCCCTCACAGGGTTTGTAAAGCATTTAAAGTGAAAGTTTAAAAAGATGTAAGGCTACGAAACTCACCTGGGTGTAGAGTAATCTAAGTGATGCAATAATGACTCGGGAACTAGACCACCTTACTCACGTATCCTAGTGTGTTGTTGGTTTTGTATGTATGTCAAGCTTTATTTATCATGTTTATGTTTCTCAAGTTACTGTTTTTAGGTTTGTTAATGTTTTATGTATATAACATAACACCGTTCAGGCCATTGTAATTCAGAAGTATATGGCTCCTCACATGAAGCTCCCTACTATTGTATTATGTTATCAACATAATACCGTTCGGGCCATCATACTTCAGAAGTTAATACTCCTCACACAAAGCTCCCTATTATTGAGTTATGTTGTTATTAGGGTTTAGTTATAATCATATCACCGTTCGGGCCATCATATCTCAAAAGTATATGCAATAATCGTTCGAGGAGTCAGGGTACTTTAATTCGTAAACCCAACAAACTCGTCAAAAACGAAATATCCACATAGTACTCCTCGCATGAAGCTCCATAGTAATGTGTTATGCTTCTAACTTTATTTAGGTTTTATACTTATATGATATTTTCACTTTTTACCCTTATAGTTTATATATTTACATTTTCTACCCTAAATTTATCTTACTTATATTACTTATACTAATAACTATCTATACTTGACACAACTAGTCCCTAGACTTCTATATTTTATGTAACTAACCTAAGACTCCTAAGTTTTCTATATTTACCATTTTAGACCTTTAATTTTATACTATTTACGTTTTTAGTCCTTTTTAGTTTATACTTATGTTATTATCTATCATAGGGTTTTAATATTATGCAAAACTATTCCTTACTACTTATAAATTCTAGGAAATGTCAAAAACAGTCCCTAGACTTTATAATTTTAGGAATTTACAATATATACCCTTATGCATGTAAAGTTTTGCAAAACTAGTCCTAATATGCATGTAACTTATATTTTATCTAGTAATTAAGTTTTCTAGCCTATGTTTTAATTATTTTACCTTATCTAGGTTATGTATAACTAGTGTATGACCTAAATTAATGACTTATAGCATGCATGCAAGTATATGACTCGATCTAGGGTTTTAATACGTAAACTAGCAAGTAAAATGGTTCAAGGCTTATGCAAAGGTATCTAAGCTATCTAAGGCATCCTAAATCTATCCTAAGACTAAAATAAAGCTAAATTAACTAAATGTAAGACTTACTTGTGATGAAGCGAAAAATGAACCACTTTTAGGGGGTCATTTAAGCCCGGAGTTAAACTTATTTGATCAAATATTGCCCTAAATCGTTCCTTTTGTGATTTTAGGTACTTTGGGAGTGAAATCTAGAAAAGGAAGCAATTCGGACGTTTTTGAAGCATAAAAGTAAAGAAAACGCCAAAGTCTTAATTTTCCTTGCTGGGAACAGTAGGTGACGGCGTCAAGAGCAACACCCTGACGGCGTCAAGAGCAATTTTCCATGACGATCCAGTACAGATTTGACGGCGTCACGAAGTAGGGCGTCAAGAGTAAAAGTCATGACGACCTGGAAATGCACAACACATGACGGCGTCAAAAGTAGATCAAGGCAGTCCGAGAAGAGTTTTGGCGGCGAGGTGACGGCGTCACAAGATTGGTCTTGACGCCGTCAGACCCTATTTCCTATATATATTTTTCTAATTTTCACACTTTAAAAGAGAGAAGTTTTGGAGAAACCCTAAGTACGAACTTGGTGCGAATTTTACAGGTTTTTCAAGGGTTCTAAGCCCTTGATACCTTTCATGTGTAATTGAGATAAGTATTCTTTTAATTCAATCAATATGTCTATGTGTTGGTTGTCTATATCTTGTTCTTGTCTTAATTCCATCATGCTAGGCTAGATCTATCTTGTGTTTGCTTGGATCTAATGAAACCTAGATGTTAATTATGTGTTGATTACTTGTTTATAATTGTTTTGGATGAATGAATTTGATGTTAGGCTTAAGAAAACTGGCAGATCTCCAATTGGTAACATGCTTGAACGTCTTAAGAAACATGAACCGATGTGCACTAGGTCTTTATTGGTTGTATTTAATGCATGAGCCACTGTTTATAATCCCTATGGTTGTGATGGGCATGGTATAGGAGGAGATAAGAGCTCATAGAATTGGGGAGTTAAGTGCGCCACCCCGTGAATGGTATTAAGGAATACAATCCGTCATCCATGCAACTATAACAAGTAATTAACGTGTAAAAGATGTCTAGGAAGTAGCGAAATCTAAGTAAACACATTTTCTCCACTTATTGCTCACAACTTTAGTATAATTTAGTTTATTTTCATTTCTAGTATTTTATTTTGATTACATCTTTAGTATTGGGTTAGTTGACTAACAACTAATTCCGCCCAAATCCTTCAAACCCGAGATTTTTACTTGCTTTCTAAAAAATATAAAAATACAAAAATAATCATCCTTCACCTTTAGAACTAGTATTTAGGTTTTCTAATCCTAGCGACACTATTCCTAGCTGAACGATCAATCCCCCGGTACTTGTCACTATACTATACTACAACGATCAGGTACACTGCCTGGTGGGGGTTGTAAGCTTCTCAAGATCCCTTGAGAGGTAAAGCCTGGTGCGATTCCCACGTATCAAGTTTTTGGCGCCGCAGCCTGGGGAATAGTTATTATCTAGGTTAGAATCTCTTTTTATTAGGTCTACTTGCTAGATTCCGTTCTAGTAAGATTTTATTTTTATTTTTAGGTCTTTTTTAGTCTATCTTTTTCTTTGTGCCTTTGTTAGTAAATTAAATTCATTGACTGTTCCGTTGACCATTATGGAAAACGCGAATTCACCCCTTTCCCCTAGAGAAGTGGCTTTGTTACGTGAACAAATTGAGAGTGAGATTAGGGAACTTAGGGAGCTTAATAGTTTGATTAAGGTTGAGCTCGAACATGCATTTAGTGACCTAGCGACCGCCTTGTATTCAAATGAGGACCTAGGGCCTAATGACTTTGTGAATGTTATTGAGGGACTTGAATAGGGGGAAATAGATCCGAAGCTTAATGACTATTTTAATCTATACCCCACTAAGGAGGAGATTGCATATTATAATAATCTTATCGATAACCCGCGATCTCCTTTCAATATAATTGAACCTAAGATAAAGAGAGGCGATCCTAAGAATGCTAAGATACCATGCATGATTGGGTATAGGCACATTAGCAATGCTTACATTGACTTTCAATCTCTAATCAACATTATGTCCTCAACTGTTTATAATGATATAGTGAAAACAAGACTTGAACCTAGAAGAGATCCCAAATACCCCGGTGGAGTTTGTAACTTTGTTGGGAGAGTTAAAGGTCTACATGTCTTTGTTGGTAATTTCACTTTTGTCACCGACTTTATGATTGTGGAAGATCTTGCTAATGTTATTGATTGTCGGTTATCAAATGTTGTGTTTGGCAAACCGTTTGTTGAGGAGTCTAAGTTGGAATATGATGAGATTGAAGGAACGATCCGATTTGCAAGTAACACCGATAGTATCACTTATAGGATGCCTAATAGGATGAAAGAATTTCGCTTTATGTCCCGTTTTGATAAGGACGACGTTGGTGCTTTTGAGGACATCAATGAAGGGGATAAGAAAAAGGGCATGGATTATGTATGGGAAAAAAGGATTCTTTATTACAAAGATTGCTTGGCCCTTGGACCAAGGTATAAAGTCGATAAAGAATTTGCCCAAAAGATTATGGGGGCGGTTGAGAAAAAGGTGATTGGTTTCTACAAAGAATATTTACAATCGGAGAATGGAACCAATGATGAGGTAACGTAGTAACCCATGACCTTGAGTCTAGCTACAAGACTCGTAAATAAAGAAAAGCGCTTCTTGGGAGGCAACCCATGTTTTGTGTGATTTTATTTTGTTTGCTTGTTATTTGCTTCCGTATGCATGCTTTATTTTTATTGTTGGTAGATCATGTTTCTAAACTAAATAGTGAAAATACTTTACTTTGTTGTTTTGGCCTAGTCTTAACTCTACCTAAAAGTATTTTTGCAAAAGATAAGTGTAAGGGGAAACCCCAAATATGTTTTTAAGAAACAAACCGATCATGATTCTCCACAATTTTAAATGAACATGTATATTCGTATTTGTTAGAGTCAAATGCTTGTATTGAGTCATAATGAAGTTTTGCAGGATTTTCCAGAAAGTAGGACCAAGTTTTTCCAGAAATTTTCCGGAAACTTAACATAAGAATTTCTGCAGGTCACTTCTGACGGCGTCAAGAGTTAACTCTTGACGGCGTCACGTGTAAAAATCTGGAAATTTTACCAGTTTTGTTTTTCTAATGGAGTCTTATGGTTTTTGTGAATTATTAAGTTTTATAATCTCCAGGAAATCTGCAAACTTCATTCCACAAGCATTATATCTTATCTTGTTTTCTAGGATTTAGTAACTTATATAGGATGCCGCCGATTTTACGCGAGGTTGTTTTGTCTATTTCTCAGGATTTACAGATTATGTATGACAAGAAGATGATTTACATTCTGGAAGGGAAGCTTTGATTGTTCATTTTCTTGGAGGAAGATCTAACCTGGCCACCTCATTATCTATACCGAGCGAATCAGGGGAGTATTTGATTTCATTCCTTTTTACTTTTTCACTTTTACATTCTTTACTTGAACATTGGGGACAATGTTCATCCTAAGTGTAAGGGGAGGGTAAAAAGATGATACCTTACATATGCACTTTCGCTTGAGTTTGTTTTGTTTAATGGTAGATGTGTAATAAAACTATGAGAAATACTTGTTAGTGCAATTTTAGCGCCAAATTTAAAATTTTTTACAACATTTAAGAGTGAAACTTTCGCCATAGCAAGCGTCTCATGGATAGGAGATTGTATGACTAGCACATAACCGTATATTCAGAAAAATTTTCCACCTAAATATGTGAGGTTCGCCTTTAGATTTGATAGGAAAAGCATTTACTATTAGTGCTTATGAGTGTACCGGTAGCATTTAGATTCTAGAACTTGCGTTAGTGATGCATCCCGAGACCGCTAGTGAGACTACATTCGTGTAGTAGGATTTACTACATGATAAGAGGCATTAGGATCACCCTTGTGTTAAACCCGTATCATAATTATTTGACCATTTAAGTTATATTACTTGGCTAGTTAAGTCAATTAATTCTTCCCACACCTTAGCGTTGCACTCATTTTTAGTACACGAAACCCCTAGTACACCCCTCCGAGCCTATCTTTTCGTTTCTAACTTTAAGCATTTTACTTAAAGGAAGAATTTGATACACCCCACTTAAATGTACAACCAAATCGCCTTAGCCTTCCATGTATGCGCTCATTTTTAGTGCATTATTGTTATTTGTTTAAACCCTAAGTTAACTATCTAATTGATTACATGGTTGCTAAGTCGAGTCATATCCTTGTACATATTGTTTTGGGACGATTGGGACTCATGGGTAAAGTACTTATTTTATGGAGTAATGGGAAGAACATCATTTATTACCCCCATATGTACGTTAATCTTAAAAGTGTTCCAAGTGTTTTGATTATCTTAATTCGAGTCATAAGATTTAGTTTATTGTAAAGTATGTAAAAATTCAAGTGTAAGGGGAAAGTTCATTCCCTATGATGTATTATTTTGGATGGTAGGGTAAGAGTGTATGCAAAAAAAAAAAAAAAAAAAAAAAAAAAAAAAAAAAAAAAACGGACTACCATCCCGTTTCATTCTATGTTTGTTTTATGTTTTTGTTATTTTTCATTTATTAGCTTAAGCCGAGTCTAGTCTTGGCTTAGCAACGCCACATTGTACATGTAATTAACCAAGATTGTTAACTCGCCACCAGTAAAAAACTTCTTTTATCCAACAAAACCGTGTATTTCATATCCCTACACCTAACGTTACAACCCTTTAAAAGACCTCTTTGATAGTTTATCCTAGGTGCTTACGCCATGTGGTGGAGGTTTGATCCTTTCCCAAGCCTATGGTAATCTATTTTGCTATGACAGGTAGTGAGAGATATCTTCCGTTTTCATATTGTAATTTACACTTTATTACACCCGAGAGATGTGAGTATCTAAACACTATTTGTGAGGTGCTAGTGTATGACCTCCGTGCTTGTCTTTGGTCTTTAGTGGAACGATTATTTGTTGTAATTACTTTTATATTAGTGTTAAATGACCCCTAATTTGTATTTTGACTAGAATAAAAACGCATTTGCTTGAGGACAAGCAAATCTCAAGTGTAAGGGTATATGATGAGGCGAAAAATGAACCACTTTTAGGGGGTCATTTAAGCCCGGAATTGAACTTATTTGATCAAATATTGCCCTAAATCGTTCCTTTTGTGATTTTAGGTACTTTGGGAATGAAATCTAGAAAAGGAAGCAATTCGGACGTTTTTGGAGCATAAAAGTGAAGAAAACGCCAAAGTCTTAATTTTCCTTGCTGGGAACAGTAGATGACGGCGTCAAGAGCAACACCCTGACGGCGTCCAGAGCAATTTTCCATGAAGATCCAGTACAGATTTGACGGCGTCACGAAGTAGGGCGTCAAGAGTAAAAGTCATGACGGCCTGGAAATGCACAACACATGACGGTGTCAAAAGTAGATCAAGGCAGTCCGAAAAGAGTTTTGGCGGCGAGGTGACGGCGTCACAAGATTGGTCTTGACGCCGTCAGACCCTATTTCCTATATATATTTTTCTAATTTTCACACTTTAAAAGAGAGAAGTTTTGGAGAAACCCTAAGTACGAACTTGGTGCGAATTTTACAGGTTTTTCAAGGGTTCTAAGCCCTTGATACCTTTCATGTGTAATTGAGATAAGTATTCTTTTAATTCAATCAATATGTCTATGTGTTGGTTGTCTATATCTTGTTCTTGTCTTAATTCCATCATGCTAGGCTAGATCTATCTTGTGTTTGCTTGGATCTAATGAAACCTAGATGTTAATTATGTGTTGATTACTTGTTTATAATTGTTTTGGATGAATGAATTTGATGTTAGGCTTAAGAAAACTGGCAGATCTCCAATTGGTAACATGCTTGAACGTCTTAAGAAACATGAACCGATGTACACTAGGTCTTTATTGGTTGTATTTGATGCATGAGCCACTGTTTATAATCCCTATGGTTGTGCTGGACATGGTATAGGAGGAGATAAGAGCTCATAGAATTGGGGAGTTAAGTGCGCCACCCCGTGAATGGTATTAAGGAATACAATCCGTCATCCATGCAACTATAACAAGTAATTAACGTGTAAAGGATGTCTAGGGAGTAGTGAAATCTAAGTAAACATATTTTCTCCACTTATTGCTCACAACTTTAGTATAATTTAGTTTATTTTCATTTCTAGTATTTTATTTTGATTGCATCTTTAGTATTGGGTTAGTTGACTAGCAACTAATTCCGCCCAAATCCTTCAAACCCGAGATTTTTACTTGCTTTCTAAAAAATATAAAAATACAGAAATAATCATCCTTCACCTTTAGAACTAGTATTTAGGTTTTCTAATCCTAGCGACACTATTCCTATCTGAACGATCAATCCCCCGGTACTTGTCACTATACTATACTACAACGATCAGGTACACTGCCTGGTGGAGGTTGTAAGCTTCTCAAGATCCCTTGAGAGGTAAATCCTGGTGCGATTCCCACGTATCAACTTGGCTAGGGGGAGGTTTACGTGGGTGAAAACTAGGGTTAGGGTTTTTACGAGGGTTTTAGTGTTTTCCCGATGGCAACACGACTCAACAAGGCCTCAAGGCTTGGTTTGCTCGACTCCTATGTCTACTACAACTCGTATACTACTAGTACTACAGAATATTTGAGGTGAAAAGAAGAGGAGAGGGGTGAATGAAATGGAGAGGGAGTTGCGGGTATTTATAGGGTCGCAAGCCTTGGTGACCAAGTTTAGGGAGTCATGGTGTCACGAAGAGGGGGGAGTGACTAACCACAACTACATGGTGACTAATGGAAGCTACCATGGTGATGGGGCTAGTCTATATGGCGGTTTGGGGTGTTTGTGGAGGAGGTGAAGCCGTGGAGGCGGTTTAGGGGAAAGGAGGTGACAAGTAGCTTACACACCTCCTAGCTTGGTAGCTTAGAGGTTCTTGTAAGCTGCTTAGGGTTTTTAGGGGTGGTTTAGGGTGATTAGGGGTGGATTAGTGGTGGTTTAGTGTAACACCCCCAAAATCGGTACAGCGGAAGCATTCGGGTCATGGGGTGCTACTAAATTGGAGATCACAACACAAGATAATAAAGAACGGAATACATACTCCGTTAAAAATACATTTCATTAAAATTCATTCAAGTTTACATCAAGTTTTAAAGTAAATAGATAAGCCCAACGTCAAATGGTCCCATAAAAACAAGTCATAATGTTGTGTAAAAACACTTAGGTAAATAGATTATGACTGATGAGTGTCTAAATACTCATCATTTTATACTAATCTGAACTGCCAAAACATACAAAAACACTCAAATATGCATCAAAATACTTGAAATATCTTAAAGGTGTGTTTTATATGTTTCAAATGCAAAATATGCAAAAACAGATGAAAAACGTACAAAGTTTGCATAATTGGCAGTTTCAGTCCCTCAAGTTTCATAAATTGTCAAAACTAGTCCCTGGTCATTCTAAAAACTTGAAAATGTCATCAAAGGTCCTTTTTAATCATAAAGTTACATATTTTAGTCCTTTGGTGTAAAGTTTCACAAAATTACAAGTTTAGTCCCTATACTTTGGAAATTGACATAAATGGTCCCTAGGATGTAAAAACTTTGAGAAAATCAATTTTGGTCCTTGTACTAATAATATTTTGCAGGAATGGTCCTTGGTGTGAAGTTTGGTGAATTTACATGATTGGTCCCTAAAGTTTCACAGTTTGGCAAAACAGGTCCCTCAAAAGTTCAAACTTGACAGTTTTAGTCCCTGGGTGTTCAAAATGGGAAAATTATCATTAAGGGTCCTAGGGAATTTATAATTGTCACTATTAGTCCCTGGATGAAAAGTTTGGAGAAATTACATGTTAAGTCCCTGGAGTTTCAGTTTTGGCAAAAATAGTCCCCGGGCATTTCAAAAGTGAAATATATCAAAAATATCCATGTACTATTCATTTATGGCAAATTAGGTCCTTGTGATAAACTTTGGAATATTTACATTTCAGACCCTCAAATTTCCTAATTTACAAAAATGGTCCTTGTGTAATTTCTAAATAAACCAAACGGATCCTTAGTTTTAAACTAAACCCAAAAACAAATCCATACCACAAACCAAGCCCACCCATTTCCTAATCCCTTGGCCCAATTTAAATAAGCCCACCCAACACCCCGTTTAATATTAAACCAGGTCAACACCCGTTTGACCAAAGCACAAAACCACCCCAGCCTCCCTTTTCCCTCCCAAACTACCTCACCACCACTTCAAAACCATACCACCCACCACCTGGCCTTCCAGCTCACCACCAACTTGTCTACCCACTCCCCTCCACCTCCACAACACTCCAAGCCCCATTAAACCCTTAAAATCCTCCCCACGTTATCTACAGTGCCCCCTTGACCCTTTGGCGCCAAGAAACATTTTAAACGGTGGAGATGAGTTAGACTAGATCAATGGTTCTAAATTGGTGGGATATGTCTCTGTGGGTCCCACAAGCTCAGAAGATAGCTACAAAAGGGAAAGGAAGCAGAAGAACCAGGATATTAGTGTAACTTAGGTTTAAGATAATCGTAGGTAGTGTAATCTTTAATTTCAGTTATAATTTCAATTAAATCAGCTTGTACTAAGTTAAATTGGTGTATTGCAATCTTTATTTTCAAAGTAATCTCAAGTTTCAATTGGTTATCTCAGTTTATCCATTTTCAATATTGATCAAAATCTAAAAAAGTTGTATGTTGTTAGTTGTTGCTATTATATGATCTCATAAGCCAATATAAGCTCTGACAAAGCTTACAAAAGCTTTTAGACATCCTCAGAATCCAGTTAGGGTATAAACTAAAAAATTCAAGAAAAATTAAGAAAATCCAAAATAAATAAAAAATAAGTGTAGAAGAAGGTGGGAGCAAGAAGCAGGGTTGCTTTTGGATTTGTATGGTTGTAGAACCTCAGGGGAGGTGTTAAGTTGGTACTTGTTCATTGGTTCACTCAGTTCTTATCTTGGACCCATTTGTAAGCAAGTTCTTATTTTTTAGCTTAATGAGTTTTTATTGTTTCTGTTGTGTAATCTGGTTCCTAGTTTTTATATTTTTTATAGCTTTTATAAGTTATAAAATAGTTTTATTAATTTTCTCATAATTTTCTAAGTTAGTTTAGTATTATTTGTAATTTAAAATAGTTTAATTAGTATAATTAATATAAATAGTTTTTAATTAATAAGAAATTCATAAAACGACAAAAACATTTTTTTTTATTTTTTATACTTTCTTCAAGTTCATTTTTAAGTTTAGAAATTATTTTCATAAGTTTTTAGTTTAATTTGTAGTATTTATAATTTTTAGTTTGATTTAAATTAGTTTTAATTAAAAAGTTAAAATAGTTATTAATTAAATAATTAATAATAAATAATATAATAATCTAAAAAATAGTTTTCTTTTTAATTTAATTTTATTTTAAGTTTAAGTTTATAGGATTTTCATTTTTAACCCCTGTAGTTTATTTTTCTTAAAACTCGCCTTTTTCTCAGTACGCAATCGCGTCTGATTTTAAATTGATGAACGTTTAAACGTTTTAGATACCTAGCTTTCACGTAATCATTTCAATAGTTTAATTAAGTTATTTTAAGTTATAAAACCTTAGATTAATCACTCACATACACTTTATACCTTTCCTGTTCACATTCACTCAATCACAAATTCGTTTATAATACCATCACAACCTCGTTGGGACATTACGACCCGGGAAAACACTGTATTACCCGGAAGCATTTGCCTTGATCAGTTTGACTTTTACGGTTGGCCATTCACAAGTGGTTGACTAATAATCGTCTGACCGTTTGAGGCGAGTCAAAATTTGGCGCCGCTGCCGGGGAGGTTGTGCGCTTATTTTAAACGATTTTGCGTATTAGTGATTCTGAATATACATCCATTGTATATTTACCATATTTTATCTATATTTTTATAAATCAAAACACAAAAATATTCACCTTTACACCCCTACCTATTTGATTCTTCATTTCTCAACCCCTAAACCCTTTGATTCTTTCTATGTCTTATTCTCACCTTCTTGTCTGTCAAGGGTGTGGTAGTCCTTATAATGGTGGTAATTGCCCCAGTTGTGGCATGGTAGAGTCAGGAAACGGGTCTGTCTATAACCAGAATCCCTATTCTTACCCTGACATGACTGATTCATTCCATCAGCTTCCACACCATGAGACTCGGCAGTTTAACTGTTGTGAGTTTGTGGTGGTTCACACTACAGTTCTGATTGTCAAACTAGGAATCAGTTTGTCTATGAACAGGTTCCTAATAACAATTATGACTTAAACACATACGACTCACAGCCACATCAGTTCAACTGTTGTGAGTACTATGGAGGTCCACACTTTAGCTCTGATTGTCAAACAAGGAATCCATTTCCTTCTAACAATTATGACTATCCGTTTCAAGACCCACCTCCACAGTGTCAAATAAGTCAAGAAACTCCTCATATCCAACAAGACCCTTATATCGAGGTTCTTGAGAAAATTAAAGATTTTAAGGAGGAGTTGGCTAAAATTTCGTCTCACAATGCACAAAGTTTTTCTTGTGTTTATTGTGGGGGTCCTCATGATGATTTTAAATGTCAACCGTATTATAAAACTGAATATTGTTCTAGTTCTTATACATCCGGTTTTGACACATTCACACCCCCACAGTCTCCACTCATTCCATATTCTCGTGATAAATCTATCGCGGAATTACTTACTGAAAAACATGCGGCTAGAGACGAAAGAAGCATGGAAGAATTACTAGTCTTAGAACATGCAGCTATAACACGTGCCAAATTTCAATATGCTGCTTTTCTCGATGAGGATGATGAAGGTGATGATACCTCATCATGTTCATCAGTTGAGACTCCTTCCATGCATATACAGGGAGAAAATAATATAACTGAATCACCAGCAGTAGAAATAATGGAACTTGTAGACTCCATTACTGCTAGTCCTTCTCAGCTCCCTCTGTATGATGTTATCACACCCGAGGTTCCCACTCACTCTCTGAGCATGGGGGACGAGCATCTTGACACAATTCCTACAAAGGAATCTGACGAATTAATAAAGTCTAGTGTTGAAATCCTTGTCCCAATCCCAAGTGAGTCACAGGGAATTCTTGAACATATGTGTGATATTCCTCCCCATCTTGTCTTCCCAAATGATCATATTGAGATGTTCTCTGATTCTGATGAGGACAATTCTTTATCTTGTGGAAACATGAGTTATGTGGGGGAATTACCTTCTGAGCTTGTCAACTCAGAAGAAGAGAATGAGGAAGAAATTATCCAAGAAGAATCTCTTCGTCTTACATTATTAAATGCTAATCTTCTCATTTCTAGAATCGAGGCTTTCAATGAAAAGCCTATTTCATCTCCTATCCCCGTCAAGGATAGTGAGATTTTGATCAATGATTCTATTCTGGAATTGCAAACGTTCCATTTTGATCAAACGGAAGAGAAGATAAGTGGTACCACCACTTCTCATTCTTATAATTCTCTTCCCGTTTATGAATCATTTACTATTGAGGAGTTCCCAAGTGAATTCACTCAAATCAATCCCGAATACGAATCATTCACCTTTGAGGAGTTCTCCTGTGAACTCACTCATATCATATCTCCACCGGAGTATGATAGTTTCTATTTTGATCTAGACATATCCATAATATGTCTTGATCAAACGAGCTTAAAAGAGGAGATTCATGAAACAATGAATTCTCCTATTGAAGATGAGGAGTTAATCATGATTTTCATCATGACTTTCTTTCTTTTCTTCATATATTCTGTTCCTTATCCTGTTCTTCACTCTTTCGGGAGTGAGGACATTATCTTTGACCCCGGCATTCTCATTTATAAATTATGAGCCGGGTGTCTACTTATCTCATCGGTGTGGAACTTTCACGTGCTTCAAATGTTTATCCAAACGTCTTGAATGAAAGTCCGATGCAGATTGTCTCTTCCACATCATGCTTCCCCATGGACAAATGAATTCGAGGTCGAGTCAAGCTAGCGACTCGGTAATCAAAAACAGTAGCATGTACATAGGTTTTCACCCATGTTTTACCCTAGTGTGGGGGAGATACCCCACATGTTATATATATATATATATATCTCAAAAAAAATAATAAAATAAATAAAAAAAAAATGTAAATATAGTGATAGCTTCTATTTAAGAAGTTTTATCTAAAAAAATAATTGTATGTATATACATCTTAAATAAAGGCTATGGAATATTTTCTTCTTACGTTCTAAGTGTTGGTTTAACACCCGGTGCTTTGAATATTGAGGACAATATTCAGTTCTAAGTGTGGGGGGAGATTCGTTATTCTAACGAATTTAAACACATGTTCCATCAAGAACCCCCATTTTAGCCCAAATTTTAAAATTTTTTCTCACTTAGAACGCAATAAATGGTATTAGTCCGCCATGTCTAACCCACATAAGGATTGGCTAATCCAGGAACAAACGGTTCTTGGTAAAGATAACTCAAACCCGTTTATGGCTTGCAATTTGCAAAAAAAATTGTATGGTTCCTCAACTCTCCATATCCCATTAAGCGAATGAGTTAGCTAGCCCGCAAGATTATGGCTTGTGGTAAAGGCAGTGGAAAAACCATAATTGGTAATCAGCTCACCAAGATGTTGACTATTCCATCAAGAGTTGGCTAGTCCAGAAGCAAACGGCTTTTGGTAAAGACTAATCAAATCCGTTGACAGCTGGTGATTTGCTCAAAATCACACGGTTATCAGGTGTGCCACAGTTCTTACACCTGGCTACTCCAGAAGTGATGGCTTTTGGTAAAGAGTTTTTCAAATCCATTAAGTTTTTCTCAAAAGATTGCTAGGGACTAGCAATAGTTTAGTGTGGGGGATTGATGAGTGTCTAAATACTCATCATTTTATACTAATCTGAACTGCCAAAACATACAAAAACACTCAAATATGCATCAAAATACTTGAAATATCTTAAAGGTGTGTTTTATATGTTTCAAATGCAAAATATGCAAAAACAGATGAAAAACGTACAAAGTTTGCATAATTGGCAGTTTCAGTCCCTCAAGTTTCATAAATTGTCAAAACTACTCCCTGGTCATTCTAAAAACTTGAAAATGTCATCAAAGGTCCCTTTTAATCATAAAGTTACATATTTTAGTCCTTTGGTGCAAAGTTTCACAAAATTACAAGTTTAGTCCCTGTACTTTGGAAATTGACATAAATGGTCCCTAGGATGTAAAAACTTTGAGAAAATCAATTTTGGTCCTTGTACTAATAATCTTTTGCAGGAATGGTCCTTGGTGTGAAGTTTGGTGAATTTACATGATTGGTCCCTAAAGTTTCACAGTTTGGCAAAACAGGTCCCTCAAAAGTTCAAACATGACAGTTTTAGTCCCTGGGTGTTCAAAATGGGAAAATTATCATTAAGGGTCCTAGGGAATTCATAATTGTCACTATTAGTCCCTGGATGAAAAGTTTGGAGAAATTACATGTTAAGTCCCTGGAGTTTCAGTTTTGGCAAAAATAGTCCCCGGGCATTTCAAAAGTGAAATATATCAAAAATATCCATGTACTATTCATTTATGGCAAATTAGGTCCTTGTGATAAACTTTGGAATATTTACATTTCAGACCCTCAAATTTCCTAATTTACAAAAATGGTCCTTGTGTAATTTCTAAATAAACCAAACGGATCCTTAGTTTTAAACTAAACCCAAAAACAAATCCATACCACAAACCAAGCCCACCCATTTCCTAATCCCTTGGCCCAATTTAAATAAGCCCACCCAACACCCCGTTCAATATTAAACCGGGTCAACACCCATTTGACCAAACCACAAAACCACCCCAGCCTCCCTTTTCCCTCCCAAACTACCTCACCACCACTGCAAAACCATACCACCCACCACCTGGCCTTCCAGCTCACCACCAACTTGTCTACCCACTCCCCTCCACCTCCACAACACTCCAAGCCCCATTAAACCCTTAAAATCCTCCTCATGTTATCTACGGTGCCCCCTTGACCCTTTGGCGCCAAGAAACATTTTAAATGGTGGAGATGAGTTAGACTAGATCAATGGTTCTAAATTGGTGGGATATGTCTCTGTAGGTCCCACAAGCTCAGAAGATAGCTACAAAAGGGAAAGGAAGCAGAAGAACCAGGATATTAATGTAACTTAGGTTTAAGATAATCGTAGGTAGTGTAATCTTTAATTTCAGTTATAATTTCAATTAAATCAGCTTGTACTAAGTTAAATTGGTGTATTGCAATCTTTATTTTCAAAGTAATCTCAAGTTTCAATTGGTTATCTCAGTTTATCCATTTTCAATATTGATCAAAATCTAAAAAAGTTGTATGTTGTTAGTTGTTGCTATTATATGATCTCATAAGCCAATATAAGCTCTGACAAAGCTTACAAAAGCTTTTAGACATCCTCAGAATCCAGTTAGGGTATAAACTAAAAAATTCAAGAAAAATTAAGAAAATCCAAAATAAATAAAAAATAAGTGTAGAAGAAGGTGGAAGCAAGAAGCAGGGTTGCTTTTGGATTTGTATGGTTGTAGAACCTCAGGGGAGGTGTTAAGTTGGTACTTGTTCATTGGTTCACTCAGTTCTTATCTTGGACCCATTTGTAAGCAAGTTCTTATTTTTTTTAGCTTAATGAGTTTTTATTGTTTCTGTTGTGTAATCTGGTTCCAAATAGCTTAGTTATCATATGTTTAATCTGTTTTAACTTTAAATTCATCAGTTGTAGTTTAATAGTTACAAGTTGTAGTGTAAACTGTCATATAAGGTAGTGTTTGGTTCAGTGGTTAGCACCACTGAAGAGTTTGTAATTGTTGTTGTTTTCAGTTATAACATGCTATGCTAGGTTGTATTAGGTCAAATAAACAATAAAAACCATAGGTCATTACTTAAAAAAAGTCAAAATACATTTCTTAATTCCTTGACAATTAACTGTCAAGGATTTAAGGTCCACAGACCCTCAATTTAGATCATAAGTTGTAGCTTTAGCTTATTTTAGGTCTATAATAGCTTATTACAACTTAATCAGTCAGTTAGAAGTGCTAGAATCTCACAATAGTCAAACTAGGTAAGTTTTACAAAAAGTCAAAAGTTCATCTCTCAGATTTTCTCAAATCTTGAGAGATTTTTGTAGAATTGTGTAATAGGTTTTAAGGTCTGAAAATTCTTAGGATAATAGTCTACCACCTTAATTTCAGTGTTCCATGTTTGTTATAACTTTGTGACTTTTGTAGTGGGTCCCACAGACTTCCAAACACAACTGCAGGGCAAGGTATTGCCCTGCTTCAGTCACCACAGTTCCACACCACCAACTTTGGTGGTGTTTTGTGACCACCTCAGTGGGCCCCACACCTAAAACTTAGTTTCTCCCAACCCCCCTCCTACCAGGGATCCCTCATTGACCACTTGTTTGACCTGGTACCCAGTGGACCCCACCTGTATAAGACCCTCAAGGTTGTCCCTATTCTGTGTTGCTTTTGGTTTGTGAAATTGCTTAATCTTGCTTATTAGCTTATCTACTGAGCTTGTTTAGCATAATTTAGCTTAAACAAGTTCAAACAACTTATTTGGACCTGATTCATCCATTGTGGGTCCCACACCAGCTCATTTGAGCTTATTTCCTTAGATGGTCAAACAAAGTCAACTGTCTAGGTTAGTAGCTTATATCTAGCTTATTATTAAGTTATAAAAATATTGTTTTTACAAAAGTTAGTTATATTTAGGTATAATATAGTTTGGAAAAAGAAAAATCAAGAAAAAACAATATAATAGTAAGTGATAGTTTCTATTTAATTTAATTTAATTTTAATTTTCATTTTTAGATTTTAATTAAGTAAGTTGTGTTTTTATATTTTTATTAATTTCCTTATAGGTTAAAGTAATTTAAATAATTTTCTCAGATTTTTATATTGTCATTTGATATTTATTAGAATTAATAATAGTTTTATTAATAATTAATTAATAATTAAGTTATAAATAGCATAATTAATTTTTATATAGCAACACCAAGTTTTTATATTTTTCATAGCTTTTATAAGTTATAAAATAGTTTTATTAATTTTCTCATAATTTTCTAAGTTAGTTTAGTATTATTTGTAATTTAAAATAGTTTAATTAGTATAATTAATATAAATAGTTTTTAATTAATAAGAAATTCATAAAAAGACAAAAACATTTATTTTTATTTTTTATACTTTCTTCAAGTTCATTTTTAAGTTTAGAAATTATTTTCATAAGTTTTTAGTTTAATTTGTAGTATTTATAATTTTTAGTTTGATTTAAATTAGTTTTAATTAAAAAGTTAAAATAGTTATTAATTAAATAATTAATAATAAATAATATAATAATCTAAAAAATAGTTTTCTTTTTAATTTAATTTTATTTTAAGTTTAAGTTTATAGGATTTTTATTTTTAACCCCTGTAGTTTATTTTTCTTAAAACTCACCTTTTTCTCAGTACGCAATCGCGTCTGATTTTAAATTGGTGAATGTTTAAACGTTTTAGATACCTAGCTTTCACGTAATCATTTCAATAGTTTAATTAAGTGATTTTAAGTTATAAAACCTTAGATTAATCACTCACATACACTTTATACCTTTCCTGTTCACATTCACTCAATCACAAATTCGTTTATAATACCATCACAACCTCGTTGGGACATTACGACCCGGGAAAACACTGTATTTCACTGAAGCATTTGCCTCAGCTGTTTGACTATTATACTTAACCATTCATAAGTGGTTGACCAATAATCGTCTGACAGTTTGAGGCGAATCAATGACCATCGCCTTGCCATGCCTTGTCGAAAATAAGTAGCTCAAACACCTGAGTAAAACATGCTAAAAGTCAGCAAAAAGCTGGTGAGTCTATAGGTTTATCAGTATAGTAATGTGGACCAATAGTTTTGTGTACAAACATTACAACGCATATAATGTCATACAAAAATAGTCTATCGCGCTAGCACTAAGTTCATGCAACCGAAACTAAACGTTTTAGTATGCCACAATGTAGCACATATAATAATAGTGAGGGCCCATAGCGAGTGTTTAACCCAATACACTCGTAGTCCGACTTGGTATACGTTCGCATTGACCCGTCTGGCCAACCGAACGGGGGAGCTACCCCCAATAGATCTATTTATATCAATCGCGCTTCCTAACGGGAATTAACGGTTCATGAAAGTGGGCATAACAGTGGGTTCAGGGCTTAGGCTAACTACGCAATAGTGTTGAGAAATCAAGATAATAGTATGGTCCAGAAAAATGTTTTGCATGTTTCTCTCATCCCATAGTTTTGTAAACGAGTATAAGTAAAGTGGGGCTATAAACTCACCTTAGTGATTAGTAGTCTCGATAGTGAAAAGTCAAATAGTGATAGTGAGCGGCACCGACACGCGACCTAGAATAATACGGCAAAATTTTAGTTCACAATTCCAATTTAAGACTCAATGAAATTTAAATAAGTTTAAAAGTCTTTGAAAATGTTTGCGTCGTTGTTGCTTGTGTGATTGCGTTTATGTTTAAAAATACTTTTCTGTATATGTGTGTGTATTGGCTTATGGGTGTATATAACTCTTGGTTCGAATATAGTCACAGACGAGGATACGAGAATCAGCTCCAATAATGGTTTACGTGTTCACGGAAAATGTAATATTATCGTTAACGAAATTACTAAATTTATTCACATATGTGACATATACATAATAGTAATTGAAAAGAGTAGTATAAATAATAAGTTTTTATCAATATAACATTTGTTGACGAATTTCATTTGTAAAACATTAATTATATTTACAACGTCTTATAGTAAGCTATTTTTATGAAAAAAAATAATAACTATTTATACAAAGTTTAGTTATGAGTAGCTAAACAAAAGTCCAATTATATTTTATAAGCGAAAACTCCAATTATTATGCAAATATATTTTCAAATTGTCTAGCGTTTATGTTTGCATAAATGATCCGAACTTAAGCTTTTATAACTTGGCAACAAAGATTATTACTATCGAGTTTGTGTTGTGTTAATGAATCATATATATGTTTATAGTATAGGTTGTCGATTTTCACATGACGGAAAGTATTTTATCACTCGTGGATGAGTAATTGATAAACCGTAAGTGAGTTTCGTTAAGTTTGAGATTTTAGTCCCTGATGAGTGTCTAAATACTCATTATTTTATACCAATCTGAACTGCCAAAACATCCAAAAACACTCAAATATGCATCATAATACTTAAAATATCTTAGAAGTGTGTTTTATATGTTTCAAATGCAAAATATGCAAAAACAGATGAAAAACGTACAAAGTTTGCATAATTAGCAGTTTCAGTCCCTCAAGTTTCAAAAGTTGTCAAAACTAGTCCCTGATTATTCCAAAAACTTGAAAAAGTCATCAAAGGTCCTTTTTAATCATAAAGTTACATATTTAGTCCTTTGGTGCAAAGTTTCACAAAATTACAAGTTTAGTCCCTATACTTTGCAAATTGACATAAATGGTCCCTGGGATGTTAAAAACTTTGAGAAAATCAATTTTAGTCCTTGTATTATTAATCTTTTGCAGGAATGGTCCTTGGTGTGAAGTTTGGAGAAATAGCATAATTGGTCCCTGAAGTTTGGTGAATTGACAGAAAAGGTCCCTGAATATATTAAAATGAAAAAATTACAAATAGGACCTTGTACTATTAAGATATGGCAAGTTTGGTCCCTTGATCAACTTTGGAAAAAATTACAAAACCGGCCCCTCAATATTTACCAAATTACATTTTTGGTCCTTGTGATTTATTAACAAACAACCAAACGGATCCTTATTATTTTCACAAGCAAAATCCAATCCAAATACAAACTACAACCAGCCCACTCCCTTCCTAGGCCCAAAACACTTCCCAGCCCAAACCACCCTTATTATTAAAAACGGGTCAACGCCCAGGTCAAACACCACCACCCCCTTTTACCCTTTCCCTCCCAAAACCATACCACCACCACCTCACTGGTTTCAATACCAGCTCACCCACCACCTGTCCTAACCACTCTCCTCCACCTCACACAACCCTCCAAGCCCCCATTAAACCCTAATTACCTCTCCACGCAATCTATAGTACCCCACACTGGCACCATGACTTTTTGGCGCGAAAAAGTAGGTTTGAATGGCTTGGATTATTTTGACCACATCAAGGGCTAAGGATTGATGGGAAAGTCTCACAAGACTGCAAGAAGCTCAAAATATCTTCTATATATTGAAAAGGAAGCAGAAGAGAAGATAGTTAGTGTAGTTTTAGTTAAAAGTAATCGTAGGTAGTGTAACTTTCCAATTCAATTGTAATTTCCATTTCAATCAGTTGAACTCAGTTACTTTAGTGTAATTTAAGCTTTCTTAAACCTTTAATTGAATTCTTGTTCATTAAATTAGTAAATAGCAATTTTAAGTAAAATTGACAATTTTACTTAATATTGCTAGTTGTTGTTGTTATTGGAATCCTAAGCTCATATAAGCTCTTGACACAGCTTATATAAGCTTTTATAAGTTTAAGTTTAATAATTGTTTTGATAAATAAAAAAATACCAAAAATAATCAATAAAATAAAGAAAAATAAAAATTAGTGTTCAAAGAAGTGGAAGCAAGAAGCAGGGTGTTATTTGGATTATTAATGGTATTAGTGACTTGTGGAAGTCAGTAGGAAGTGATCTTGTTCCCTGGTTCTTAGATTTTCAGTCTTGACTCATTTGTAAGTTATTTCATAATTTTTTGAATTTCACTGTGTACTAGTTAATAGTACTGCTTATTGTTGTTTTAATACTTCCTTGGTGTTATTAGATAAAATTATAGCTTAATATTGTATACTAGTTAATTTAAATCAATAATAGCTTAAGTTATTTTAATCCACTGTCATAATTAGTATAGAAGTAATCATTGTTTGTTGTTGCTATTGTTGTTAGTTATGTGTTCAATTAAGTTTATTACATAATATTGTAACCTCTGAAATCAGTTTCCATAATCAAATCATTAAATTCCTTTGAAAATCACAAAATCCTATTGTAAAAGGAGTGTTTGGCACTGCTGAGTTTTGGGACTCAGAGGCTGTGTTGTTATTGATTGTTGTTGACACTAGTCCCACTAGGCTCTAATAACTCAGTTAAACAATAAAAACCATTGTTCTTTTGATTAAAAGTCAAAACTCACCCTAAATCATTTTCACTGATTCACTGTTAGGATTTCTTAATCATACACTCATCAAATCTGTTCTATAGTTGTTAAGATACCTTAATTAAGTATTATTATACCTTATTACTTCATATTAAATCAGCAGGGTTAGATTAAAAGTCAGAAAAGTCAATTTAGCAAAGTTTTATCAAAAGTCAAATTTCCATTTTAGAAAATCTCAAATCTTGTGGGATTTTTGTAGATTTGTGTAATAGGTTTTAGAATATGAAAATTGTTGTAGTCATAGTACCCCAGTTCAATTCTTGATTCCAACTCTTGTTATATTTTTAAGATTTTTGTTGTGGGTCCCACCCTTGCTCAAAGACACCTGCAGGGCAAGGTATTGCCCTGCTGCAGTCACCACAATCCCACACCACCAACTTTGGTGGTGATTTGTGACCACCACAGTGGACCCCACACATCAAACTTTGTACCTTTGAACTCCCCTCCTACCAGGGATAAATAGTTGACCATAAGTTTGACCTGAATCATTGTGGACCCCACTTGAAATTTCTCATAAACTCTGTCCCAATTCTGTGTAGTATTTGAATTTTGGAATTGCTTAATCTTGCTTATCAGCTTATCTACTGAGCTTATTTGGCAAATTTTAGCTTAGACAAGTCCAACATACTTATTAGAATCAGAATAATCCATAGTGGGTCCCACACAAGCTCATTTGAGCTTATTTGCTTATTCAGTCAACCAAAGTCAACTGTGGTAGTTAGGGGTGTGCACGGTTCGGTTTGGGTCGGTTTTTGGCTAAAACCGAAACCGAACCGAAATGTTCGGTTTTTATATAACCCGAAACCGAAACCATTCGGTTTTAAGCGGTTCGGTTTTTTCGGTTTTTCGTCGGTTTCGGTTCGGTTTTTCGGTTTCTAACCGTTTATATTTGGGCATGACAAATTTATACCAATAAACTTGTATTTATTTATTATTATTTATTTATTTTATTTTATTCTTTATCAATGTAAGCATAATAATGTTTATTCTATAATTCTATAATTACACACATATAGATGAGACACACACATGTAAATAAACATACAAATAGTATGATCATCGTTATATATTTATTGATATATATTCTCAAGTAAACACACGACACGACAAACACGCATATAAATAAAAAAGTTAAGATAAACATATTATATATCTACCCACAAAATGAATATAAACTTATAAATTTGATTTATTTAGTTATTTATTTATATTATATTAATTATATATTTTTATATAATAAAATCGGTTCGGTTCGGTTTTTGAACGAAAACCGAAACCGAACCGTATATTTCTGTTTTTGAAAAATTAAAAACCGAACCATCGGTTTTTAGTTTCGGTCGGTTTTTTCGGTTCGATTTTTTCGGTTTTCGGTTCCGTTTCGGTTTTGTTTGCTCACCCCTAGTGGTAGTAATAAGCTTCCACAGAGCTTATTATTAAGTTATAAATTAGTTGTTTTTATTAAAGTTAGTTGTTTTTATATATAAATTAGTTATGTAAAAGAAAAATTCAAGAAAAACAAATATAAATATAAGTGATAGTTTATATTTAATACAATTTAATTTTCATTTTCATTTTTAGATTTTTATTAAGTAAGTTGTTTTTTTATATTTTTATTAATTACCTTTTATGTTAAAGTAATTTTAATAAATTTTTTAGATTTTTATTTTGTCATTTAGTATTTATTATAATTAAAATTAGTTTTATTAATAATTAATCAATAATTAAGTTTTAAATAACATAATTAGTTTTTACAAAGCAATACCTAGTTTTTATATTTTTTCTAGCATTTATAAGTCATAATATAATTTTAGTAATTTTTCTAGAATTTTTACTATTCATTTACTAGTTTTTATAATTTAATTAGTATAATTGGTAATTAATTAATAATTAGAATAATAATTAGTAAACTAGTTTAAAAATATATAAGATAAAGTTTTTATAATTTTTTAGGATTCCTGTGATGGTTAATTAGATTTATAAAAATCTTCTTAATTATCTAAGTCTTTTTAGTATTTATAATAATTTAAATCATATAATTAGTTAAATAATAATTAAATAGTTATTCATTAATAATAATTAGATAAATAGTAAGAAAAATATAATTTTATTTTTAAAATAAGTTTTATAATATTTTAGACTTTTAGAAATTTTAATTTTCTAGACTTATTTCACATTTTCTTAATTATTAGTGTATTATTAACTAATTAATAATAGTTATTAAATAAATAATAATTAATTAAATAATTAGTAATTATAAAATAAATATTTTAAATTTATTTAATTTGCATTTAAGCCCCTAAGGCATATAAATTAATACTTTAGTTAAAATCGTTTTTGTTCCGTACGTTTACGTAGAATTAAATTAAACGTACGCGTTTCTAGATTTTAAACGTTTTTAGATACCTGGCTTTTATGTAATCGTTTAAATAGTTTATATAAGTTATTTTGTTTTATAAAACCCTAGTGTAAACACTCACTCACACTTATATCCTTTCCTGTTCATATTCACTCGATCACAGATTCGTTTTTAATAAACCATCGCACACCTCGTTGGGACATTACGACCCGGGGAAACACTGTATTCCACGGAAGCATTGGCCTAAGCTGTTTGACTATTATAGTTGACCATTCACAAGTGGTTGACCAATAATTATCTGACCGTTTCAGACCAATCAGTCCCCCAAATTTGGAACTTTGTATTTTTCTACTGATTTTTATAGTTAAATCAGATTTTAAATGGGCCTATGAAACTGTTCGGTTGTTTTAGACTATTAGGGAACTATTGGGCTGTGTGATCCAGTAAGGGTCTATTTGGTTTTGGGTCGTGAGTTGGACTTGGCCCAATCACCTCTCGACACACCCAAACAATACCTTCCGTATGGCAAATTTCTACAAGCAAAATTATACAGACTCAAATTTATTTTCTTTTATGTGTTTCACAATATGACGAGTCGGACATTTTGTTGTTTCGACTAAGACCATACACAAACCAACAAGGAAGAAGGATCATAAGCCATTTATTGTTTCACTCGGATCAAATTTTCGGTTAACACATTTTAGGTCACATGAAACAACATCAACAACAACATTTGAAGAATGCAAATATTCACATGTTTTGGACTAAACCAAATTGACCAAAAGATTAACCCAACAATATTGTCTTGACAAAAATCAAGTCGAAGGTTTTAAAAATTACAACAGTTCATAGTTACAAATAATCAAGAATTCATCTTTTAAAAATTCAACTACAACTACAAAGTAACTTTTATGTTTACGGATTTAGGGTTAACCGATCGATACCATAAGATTAACAACAACCATTTTTAAGACAAAAATCATGCCGAAGGTCTTATTAATTTTATCAGTTTTGTATTCAAATAAAATCATGAATCTAACTTTTGATAAAAACTCATAAGCATATACACCTTCGAAATAAATAAATTAAAACAAGGGTTTCAAGGTTTCTTACAATTTTTGAAGAAATTACAAGAAGAAGGATCCCAATCCGAATTCAAGCTGCAATCCACACCAAGAAGAGATGTGGTGCCACTATGAATCGGATGGAATAAAAAGGAAAAAAATATGGAAACCCTAATACTTGCCTTTGATTTTGAAACTCGTTTTTAACTATAAATGGGCTAAAAACAAATCCTTGAGTCTTCCTCTAGCTGGAAAAAGAGGTTGACAGTGGAAAGTATCCCCTTGGCGTGCAAGGGTTATCCTTGGAGAGGAATTCGAGGCTAGGAATGGATTTTAATCACATGTTTCTTGATTTTTCTCCTTTTTTTTTTTTTTTTTTTTTTTTTTTTTTTTTTTTTTTTGAGATCTGTCTCTTGGGAAGAGAGAGAGAGGTAGAGCAAGAAGATGGCTGATATCTTTGAAGAGAGAGAGATGAAAACGTGTTTATGGGAGAGAGTGAAAAGAGAATATGTATATCACATTTTATTTTGTTTTGGAGATTTGTGGGGCGTGGGATATCTTTTAATGTTTCATTTATTTTTTTTTAATACAAACATATATATATTAAATGATAGTGTCAAAATGTTACTTAACATTTATGCTCAATTTAAGGTGAGTGGGTCTTGTATACCCCGTGTTTCGCTGAGTTTTTGCTGCAACGCAATATTTTTGGTCTGACGCGAATGTGAAAAATATATATGCGGGAAACGTCTTTATAAAAGTAATATAAGAATGTATTTATAGTACCGTTTATTAATTATTGTATTGTTGCCGTAATTAAAGCACTGTCGGTACGCGTGTCGTGATGTGCTCGAGATAAATTCTCGGTTCGGTAAATAAATATCAGTGTAGGTCAGAAAATAATATTTTCACATTTTCTGATAAATATGGTCGTTGTTATGAGTTGTCGTAAGTCACAGTATGCGGGTTTGCTTCCCGAATAGTTATGTAAGCTTATGAATGCTTATTTCAAATAGTTGGGCACTAATAAATTAATATTTACTATTTAATAAAGGGTGAAAAATTACCGTTTGTCACATCCTTCCCGCCTTAGAAAGCAACCGTCCTCGGTTTTACTTACAATTACCCACGGGTGTTGAGAAAAGATGAGGATATTTGCGCTTGATTTCATTTTCACGCTCCCACGTGAATTCGGGACCTCTACGAGAGTTCCAACGGACCTTGATAATAGGAATGCGGCTTTGTTTAAGCCGTTTGATCTCTCGGTCAACAATTTCAACCGGTTCCTCAATAAAGTTCAATATTTCGTCGATTTGGATTTCTTCCAAGGGAATAGCAAGAGTTTCGTTTGAGAGACATTTCTTCAAGTTGCACACATGAAACACGTTGTGCACAGAGCTGAGTTCTTGTGGTAGTTCGAGTCGGTAGGCTACCGGCCCGATTCTGGCTAGAATTTTGAAAGGTCCAATGTAACGGGGATTTAGTTTTCCACGTTTCCCAAAACGGATCACACCTTTCCAAGGTGAAACTTTTAGCATGACTCTATCTCCAACTTGAAACTCAAGTGGTTTTCGTCTTTTGTCCGCGTAGCTCTTTTGGCGATCTCGTGCCGCTTGTAACCGGTTCTTAATTTGTACAATCTTTTCAGTAGTTTCTTGTACCAAGTCAGGACGAGTAATTTGACTTTCTCCGACTTCAGCCCAGCAAATTGGTGATCTACACTTCCTTCCGTAAAGTGCTTCATATGGTGCAGCTTTGATGCTAGTGTGATAGCTGTTATTGTAAGAAAACTCAGCTAGTGGCAAATGCCTATCCCAACCATTTCCAAAGTCTATCACGCACGCTCACAGCATGTCCTCCAAAGTTTGGATGGTCCTCTCACTTTGACCATCTGTTTGAGGATGATACGCAGTGCTCATGTCAAGATCACTTCCCAAAGCATCTTGAAGTGATCTCCAGAAATTTGACGTGAAACGGCTATCTCTATCAGAGATGATAGAAATTGGGACACCATGTCGTGCTACAATTTCTTTTATGTATAGCCGTGCAAGTTTATCCATGCTTTCGTTTTCCTTGATTGGTAGGAAGTGGGCGGACTTGGTAAGACGATCAACGATTACCCAGATAGTGTCGTAACCGCTGGATGTCCTTGGTAACTTGGTGATAAAGTCCATAGTTATGCGTTCCCACTTCCATTCGGGAATCTCTGGTTGGACCAGTAAACCTGATGGGCGTTGATGTTTAGCCTTGACCTTAGAACAAGTCAAGCATTGACTGACATACATCGCAATGTCGGCCTTCATGTTGGGCCACCAGTATAATTTCTTTAGGTCAAGGTACATTTTGTCGGCTCCTGGGTGTATAGAGTATCTAGACTTGTGGGACTCGTGCATGATGAGGTCACGTATCCCTCTGTAAAGTGGAACCCAACTTCTGTCCTTGAAGCACAGCGTCTCATCAGACCTCTTTACAAAACCATTTTCATTCTCAGGCATACCATAGATTTTCTCGTTGGGTCTATTCTCTTCCTTGAGTGCCTCAGTCTGAGCCTCAAGGATTTTTTATGGGAGGGGTGAAACGATTGTCATACCCAATGATCGCACCCCTAGGGGTTTTGGTCTATCTTTTCGACTAAGAGCATCCGCTATCACGTTTGCTTTACCAGGATGGTACCGGATCTCGCAATCATAGTCGCTGAGCAATTCTAGCTAACGGCGTTGCCTCATGTTGAGCTCCTTTTGGTCAAGGATATATAGCAAGCTCTTGTGATCTGTATACACAACACACTTGGTACCATAAAGGTAGTGTCTCCAGATTCTGAGTGCGAATACCACTGCTCCCAGTTCTAAGTCGTGTGTTGTGTAATTCTTCTCGTGTTTCTTTAGTTGGCGTGAGGCATACGCTATCACCTTCCCTCGTTGCATAAGTACAGCTCCTAAGCCTTTGTGCGAAGCGTCGCAGTAAACCACAAAATCTTCACTGCCCTCAGGTAGGGCCAATATAGGCGCACTGCATAATTTATGCTTAAGGAGTTGAAAAGCTTCTTCTGCTTTATCACACCATTCGAACTTTTCATTCTTCTGGGTTAGCTTAGTTAAAGATTTTGCTATCTTGGAGAAACCTTCAATGAACCTACGGTAATAACCAGCAAGTCCTAAGAATTGGTGTATTTCGGTGGGTGTGGTAGGTGTCGCCCAATCCTTTATTGCTTCGATCTTTGCAGGATCCACGTGAATGCCCTGACTATCAATCACGTGACCCAGAAATTGCACTTTTGGTATCCAAAAATCACACTTCGAAAATTTTGCATACAACTCCTCCTTCTTTAGCAACTCTAAATTTTGTCTAAGGTGTTCCTCGTGCTCCTTTTTGCTTTTGGAGTAAATCAGGATGTCGTCGATAAAGACAATCACAAAATTGTCCAAATACGGCTTGCATACCCGATTCATGAGGTCCATGAATACTGCAGGGGCATTGGTCAAACCGAATGGCATAACTTGGAACTCATAATGACCGTATCGAGTTCTGAATGCGGTTTTTTGGATATCTTCTTCCCGAACTCTAAGTTGGTGGTATCCTGATCTCAAGTCGATTTTAGAGTAGACGCATGAACCTTGAAGTTGGTCGAATAGGTCGTCAATTCTTGGGAGTGGGTATCGGTTTTTAATGGTTAGTTTGTTTAGTTCCCTGTAGTCAATACACATCCTGAAAGACCCATCCTTCTTTTTCACAAACAGGACTGGAGCTCCCCAAGGCGAGGAACTTGGCCTGATGAACCCTTTTTCTGAAAGTTCCGACAATTGGTTTGAGAGTTCTTGTAGTTCCGTTGGGGCTAATCGATAGGGCGCTCGTGCCACAGGTGCAGCACCAGGCACTAAGTCAATACGAAATTCGATCTGTCGAGTTGGCGGGAGTCCAGGTAAGTCTTCAAAAAAGACTTCTGGGAAGTCTCTCACGATTGGTACATCTTCCAAACATTTTTCCTCTGACTCCTTTCCTTCATTCTCGGTAACTTGCGCTAGAAAGAGATGACATCCCTTTTCGATGTACTTTTGGGCCTTGGTGCAAGAGATGATGTTTAGTCTTGACGCGTTTCTTCTATCTCTCCTGTCACTTTCTACGATTAGGACTTCGTCCCCATATGATAGGCGAACGATCTTCTCGTCGTAAATGATGGAGGCATGGTACTTCGATAACCAATCCATGCCGACAATTACGTCAAAACTACCTAGTTCAACGGGCATGAGGTCAATATTGAATGGGTGGTTTAATAGGTTTAAGGTACAACCTCTAATGACAGTGTCTACCCTTTCTATGTTTCCATTAGCTAACTCCACATTGTATATGATGTCTAAAGTGGTCGGGGCAATACCAAGAAGTGGACTAAATGCAGTTGAAACAAAACTTCTATCTGCCCCTGTATCAAACAATATGGATGCATAATGGTTATTTAAAAGGAACATACCCGTCACAACGTTCGGGTCCTCTTGGGCTTCTACCCTGCCCACAGCGTAGACCCTCCCACGGGCTCCTCCTCCATTGCCTTGATTTCCTTGATGCCCAGCAGCTCCATTATTCCCACCGTTTCCTTGGTTCCTCTGATTACCCTGACTACCATGGTTACCTTGGTTACCTCGGTTACCACCATTTCCTTGATTCCTGGGCTTTTGGCATTCATTCCGGTAATGCCCTTTTTCACCACATCCAAAACATGTTATTTCGGCCTTCGGGTTGTTTGTTGGTGCAACTTGTGCATTAGCGAGGGGCCTTGCCTTGCAATCCCGGGTCATGTGTCCTATCTTTTGGCACTTGTGACACTTGACCGTGCACTGACCATTATGGTGCAACTTGCAGCGGTTACACAATGGTAATTTGCCTTCATACGCTTTCTTTTCTGTTGGTCCAGCAGCGTAAACTTTAGCAACTTCTTGCCTTTTGTTTGAGTGGTGGTTAGTGTGGTTGTTTCGGGAGTGGTCATCCCATTTTCTTTTGTTTGTCACCACTGTTCCGACTGAGTCTTCAATCATTTGGTCCGTCAGTTTGTTGGCCAACTCCATAGTCTCATGGAGATCAGCAGTCTTGGATGTAATGACATTCCCCTTGACATATGGGTGTAGCCCTCCAATCTACCTTTCCAGCAAGCGAGCTTCAGTCGGTACCATTTCAGGGCATAGTAAGACTAACTCTTGAAAACGCTGGTTGTAAGTGGGCATGTCGGTGCCTTGCACCTTGAGATTCCAAATTTCAGCCTCCAACTTCATGACCTCGTTACAAGGGCAATACTTTTTGAGCATCATTTCCTTGAAATTTTCCCATGGCATTGCATAGGTGGCATCATGGCCAGCCGACTTCAGATAGTTGTTCCACCAGGTCAAAGCAACATTCTTGAAGGTAAATGATGCAAATTTAACCCTGTCTTCATCCGCACATCTGCAGATTCGGAATACAGTTTCCAACCTTTCCAACCACCTGACCAAGACAACAGCTCCTTCGTTTCCCTCAAAATAATCTGTCATGGTCTTTTTGAATTCCTGATAGTTACAGCCATGGTTATTGTTGTTTGCCAGTCTAGAGGTTCCGACATCAGTAGTTGAATTGTTCACATTTGCTGCAGCCAGTGCTGCTGCTACTCGCTCTTCAACTAGTTGGTCGAGCATGGCTTGATTTACAACAGGTGGAGTTGTTGCAGTAGTTCTGGCGGAAACTGGGTTAGCACGAGTAGATCTAGTTGCTTTCCTTTTGGGAGCCATATTGCTACGTAATAAAATAGAGAGAATAAATAAGATTTCATAACAAGAGTTTGTCATCATGCAAGAGTATAGTCACCACAAGTAGAGTATACTGATAACATCAATTATAAAGAGAATGGTACAATAGAATAACCAACCAAGCTTGTTATAGATTAAAATCGATATGCGTTCACAAAATTACAAGCTCATGGTGCAACGAAAGAAAAGTACAAGTCTTGAATACATAAACGGAAATACAAGTCTCGAATAAAAGAGAAGAGTACAACAAATACTAAGCTTGCATCATCTAATACAACAACACTACTCAACGCGAAGTCGCTCCATGCCTATCACCAGCTCTGCCTGTGTATTCTCCAACTGCTCCAACCGCCTACTAGAGTCCTGGATAATCGTCAGGTGTGCTCCGAGCCTAGTCTCCAATAATGTGATCATCTATCCTTATGCATGCACTAAGTCTTGGGTAAACTCCAAATCTGAGATACGTCTCCTCGCAGCTAGAATCTCATACCGGTCCTCGTGTCCAGCTCTAGTCAACCTAGCAATCTTAGACTCCATATCATGCATCTGGTGCCACTGACGCCACGCAGTATCCCAGACTGATGTCAACTCACTCCGCATCATCCCCACACAATGGCGCATACCCTCAAGCTCACCACCTAACATACCAGTACTGTCATCCAGTCTCCCTAACCTATCCAACTGCTCAGTATGCTCATCAAGTAAGCTCGTCTGTGACCCCAGTAAAACAAAGATCTGCTCCAAAGCAGTCACCTCTCCATCCTTCACTGGTGAAGCAACCGGAGGTGTGGAAACTGGGAGAGATGGTGATGTTGTCACAAAAGAAGGCGAAGAAGGTGTATAATCTGGACTCACAGCACGAGGTGCGGCGCTAAACACACACTCAACATCCCTCCATATCTCACCATTAATCTCCTCCTTATAAACTCTCCTCGATCCCTGCCCAATCTCAAAAGTGGAAGGAACAACCCCTAAACCCTTCTCCAAAGTATGGAGTGTAGTAGCTCCCTGACCCAAACCTGATGGTATATCATCATCTGTATCACCTCCCTGAATCTGTGCATCCCTCGAACTCTGTCCCATCTCGCAGGTGATCGACACATCCTCAAGGATAATCTCCAGTAGTCTCATACTCCCATCAGTACCTGCATGCTTAGTGGTGTGCTCAACCGGTGCAGTCTCATCAGGTGTAACCTCAGCTGGTAGAGGTTCCTTTTCGGGATCTTCCTCCGAATCAGTCTCAATAGCTCTCCTCAGTCTCTGGTGTGGAGGGGAGTGAGGTAATGGTGAAGTAGGAGTATGCTCATATGATGATCGAGTCCTCCTATGGGGCACTGATGATAAAGCAGATGTTAGGTGCATGTTACGCCCTCGGACCCTCCTGTAAGAAGCCCGACGTCTGATAGTAGGGTTCTGAGTATGTAAGGAAACATAAGTGGACTGAGTGGTAGTGATGTCAGTAGTGGGTGTGGTTCAAGGCTTATGCAAAGGTATCTAAGCTATCTAAGGCATCCTAAATCTATCCTAAGACTAAAATAAAGCTAAATTAACTAAATGTAAGACTTACTTGGCTAGGGGGAGGTTTACGTGGGTGAAAACTAGGGTTAGGGTTTTTACGAGGGTTTTAGGGTTTTCCCGATGGCAACACGACTCAACAAGGCCTCAAGGCTTGGTTTGCTCGACTCCTATGTCTACTACAACTCGTATACTACTAGTACTACAGAATATTTGAGGTGAAAAGAAGAGGAGAGGGGTGAATGAAATGGAGAGGGAGTCGCGGGTATTTATAGGGTCGCAAGCCTTGGTGACCAAGTTTGGGGAGTCATGGTGTCACGAGGAGGGGGGAGTGACTAACCACAACTACATGGTGACTAATGGAAGCTACCATGGTGATGGGGCTAGTCTATATGGCGGTTTGGGGTGTTTGTGGAGGAGGTGAAGCCGTGGAGGCGGTTTAGGGGAAAGGAGGTGACAAGTAGCTTACACACCTCCTAGCTTGGTAGCTTAGAGGTTCTTGTAAGCTGCTTAGGGTGTTTAGGGGTGGTTTAGGGTGATTAGAGGTGGATTAGTGGTGGTTTAGTGTAACACCCCCAAAATCGGTACAGCGGAAGCATTCGGGTCATGGGGTGCTACTAAATTGGAGATCACAACACAAGATAATGAAGAACGGAATACATACTCCGTTAAAAATACATTTCATTAAAATTCATTCAAGTTTCATCAAGTTTTAAAGTAAATAGATAAGCCCAACGTCAAATGGTCCCATAAAAACAAGTCATAATGTTGTGTAAAAACACTTACGTAAATAGATTATGACCATCGCCTTGCCATGCCTTGTCGAAAATAAGTAGCTCAAACACCTGAGTAAAACATGCTAAAAGTCAGCAAAAAGCTGGTGAGTCAATAGGTTTATCAGTAAAGTAATGTGGACCAATAGTTTTGTGTACAAACATTACAACGCATATAATGTCATACAAAAATAGTCTATCGCGCTAGCACTAAGTTCATGCAACCGAAGCTAAACAGTTTAGTATGCCACAATGTAGCACATATAATAATAGTGAGGGCCCATAACGAGTGTTTAACCCAATACACTCGTAGTCCGACTTGGTATACGTTCGCATTGACCCGTCTGGCCAACCGAACGGGGGAGTTACCCCCAATAGATCTATTTATATCAATCGCGCTTCCTAACGGGAATTAACGGTTCATGAAAGTGGGCATAACAGTGGGTTCAGGGCTTAGGCTAACTACGCAATAGTGTTGAGAAATCAAGATAATAGTATGGTCCAGAAAAATGTTTTGCATGTTTCTCACCCCATAGTTTTGTAAACGAGTATAAGTAAAGTGGGGCTATAAACTCACCTTAGTGATTAGTAGTCTCGATAGTGAAAAGTCAAATAGTGATAGTGAGCGGCACCGACACGCGACCTAGAATAATACGGCAAAATTTTAGTTCACAATTCCAATTTAAGACTCAATGAAATTTAAATAAGTTTAAAAGTCTTTGAAAATGTTTGCGTCGTTGTCGCTTGTGTGATTGCGTTTATGTTTAAAAATACTTTTTTGTATATGTGTGTGTATTGGCTTATGTGAGTATATAACTCTTGGTTCGAATATAGTCACAGACGAGGATACGAGAATCAGCTCCAATAATGGTTTACGTGTTCACGGAACATGTAATACTATCGTTAACGAAATTACTAAGTTTATTCGCATATGTGACATATACATAATAGTAATTGAAAAGAGTAGTATAAATAATAAGTTTTTATCAATATAACATTTGTTGACGAATTTCATTTGTAAAACATTAATTATATTTACAACGTCTTATAGTAAGCTATTTTTATGAAAAAAAAAAACAATAACTATTTATACAAAGTTTAGTTATGAGTAGCTAAACAAAAGTCCAATTATATTTTATAAGCGAAAACTCCAATTATTAAACAAATATATTTTCAAATTGTCTAACGTTTATGTTTGCATAAATGATCCGAACTTAAGCTTTTATAACTTGGCAACAAAGATTATTACTATCGAGTTTGTGTTGTGTTAATGAATCATATATATGTTTATAGTATATGTTGTCGATTTTCGCATGACGGAAAGTATTTTATCACTCGTGGATGAGTAATTGATAAACCGTAAGTGAGTTTCGTTAAGTTTGAGATTTTAGTCCCCCAAATTTGGAACTTTGTATTTTTCTACTGATTTTTATAGTTAAATCAGATTTTAAATGGGCCTATGAAACTGTTCGGTTGTTTTAGACTATTAGGGAACTATTGGGCTGTGTGATCCAGTAAGGGTCTATTTGGTTTTGGGCCATGAGTTGGACTTGGCCCAATCACCTCTCGACACACCCAAACAATACCTTCCATATGGCAAATTTCTACAAGCAAAATTACACAGACTCAGATTTATTTTCTTTTATGTGTTTCACAATATGACGAGTCGGACATTTTGTTGTTTCGACTAAGACCATACGCAAACCAACAAGGAAGAAGGATCATAAGCCATTTATTGTTTCACTCGGATCAAATTTTCGGTTAACACATTTTAGGTCACACGAAACAACATCAACAACAACATTTGAAGAATGTATATATTCACATGTTTTGGACTAAACCAAATTGACCAAAAGATTAACCCAACAATATTGTCTTGACAAAAATCAAGTCGAAGGTTTTAAAAATTACAACAGTTCATAGTTACAAATAATCAAGAATTCATCTTTTAAAAATTCAACTACAACTACAAAGTAACTTTTATGTTTACGGATTTAGGGTTAACCGATCGATACCATAAGATTAACAACATCCATTTTTAAGACAAAAATCATGCCGAAGGTCTTATTAATTTTATCAGTTTTATATTCAAATAAAATCATGAATCTAACTTTTGATAAAAACTCATAAGCATATACACCTTCGAAATAAATAAATTAAAACCAGGGTTTCAAGGTTTCTTACAATTTTTGAAGAAATTACAAGAAGAAGGATCCCAATCCGAATTCAAGCTGCAATCCACACCAAGAAGAGATGTGGTGCCACTATGAATCGGATGGAATAAAAAGGAAAAAAAATATGGAAACCCTAATACTTGCCTTTGATTTTGAAACTTGTTTTTAACTATAAATGGGCTAAAAACAAATCCTTGAGTCTTCCTCTAGTCACCCGTGACTCATCTTGGCTGGAAAAAGAGGTTGACAGTGGAAAGTATCCCCTTGGCGTGCAAGGGTTATCCTTGGAGAGGAATTCGAGGCTAGGAATGGATTTTAATCACATGTTTCTTGATTTTTCTCCTTTTTTTTTTTTTTTTTTTTTTTTTTTTTTTTTTTTTTTGAGATCTGTCTCTTGGGAAGAGAGAGAGAGAGAGAGGTAGAGCAAGAAGATGGCTGATATCTTTGAAGAGAGAGAGATGAAAACGTGTTTATGGGAGAGAGTGAAAAGAGAATATGTATATCACGTTTTATTTTGTTTTGGAGATTTGTGGGGCGTGGGATATCTTTTAATGTTTCATTTATTTTTTTTAATACGAACGTATATATATATATATATATATATATATATATATATATATATATATATATATATATATATATATATATATATATATATATATATATATATATATATATATATATTAAATGATAGTGTCAAAATATTACTTAACATTTATGCTCAATTTAAGGTGAGTGGGTCTTGTATACCCCGTGTTTCGCTGAGTTTTTGCTGCAACGCAATATTTTTGGTCTGACGCGAATGTGAAAAATATATCTGTGGGAAACGTCTTTATAAAAGTAATATAAGAACATATTTATAGTACCGTTTATTAATTATTGTATTGTTGCCGTAATTAAAGTACTGTTGGTACGCGTGTCGTGCTGTGCTCGAGATAAATTCTCAGTTCGGTAAATAAATATCAGTGTAGGTCAGAAAATAATATTTTCACATTTTCTGATAAATATGGTCGTTGTTATGAGTTGTCGTAAGTCACAGTATGCGGGTTTGCTTCCCGAATAGTTATGTAAGCTTATGAATGCTTATTTCAAATAGTTGGGCACTAATAAATTAATATTTACTATTTAATAAAGGGTGAAAAATTACCGTTTATCACATTTAGTGGTGGATTAGTGGTGGTTTAGGGTGGATTAGTGGTGGATTAGTCAAGTAGGTGATGCACATACTTGTGTGTGTGCTTAGAGGTGTTAGGATTAAGTCTTTGGCGTTTTCTTCACTTTTATGCTCAAAAAACGTCCGAATTGCTCCCTTTTCCAGATTTCACTCCCAAAGTACCTAAAATCACAAAAGGAATGATTTAGGGCAATATTTGATCAAATAAATTTAATTCCGGGCTTAAATGACCCCCTAAAAACGGATCATTTTTCGCCTCATCACTTCCTCTCTTTAAAACACTCACGAAGTGTCCAAAAAAGGGAGATTTTCGTTGGACTGCGGAAGCGGAAGAAGCTTTTCAACAGCTTAAGCAACATATAGCAGCGCTTCCCAAACTAGTCGCACCCCGACCAGGGGATGAATTGATCATGTACTTGTCTGCAACTCATGGAGCAGTCAGCGCGGTGCTATTGACATATAGGAACTTCGTACAAACACCAGTATACTTTGTAAGCAAAGCACTCAAGAAGACAGAGATTAACTATACCGCAATGGAGAAGCTGGTCCTAGCTCTAGTATTTGCAGCTAAAAGACTGCGCAAATACTTTCAAGCACACCCAATAGCAGTGATCACGGACCAACCTATCAAACAAGTTATCTATAAACCTGACGCATCGGGGCGCTTACAAAAATGGAGTGTGTTACTAAGCGAGCATAACATCTCATATATACCACGCACTGCGATTAAAGGGCAGATACTAGCAGACTTCATCATTGAGAAGCCAGATACTGAGGCTCCACCTTTAAAAAGCGAGGCAGAACTACAGGAACCATGGGTTCTATTCACGGACGGCTCTTCGTGCGTGGATGGGTCAGGCACATGCCTTATCCTCACCAGCCTAGAAAGAATGGAATTCACTTACGCACTGCATTTTGAATTCACGGCCACGAACAACGAGGCAGAATATGAAGCCCTAATCGCTGGATTACGCATTGCAACTCGAATGGGTGTACGCAACCTAGAAGCAAATGTCGATTCCCGATTAGTGGCCAATCATGTGTTGGGCGAATACGTGACTAAAGAGGATAACATGGTCCAATACCTTGATAAGACCAAATCCCTAATCCAGAACTTTGACAGGTTCACCATTAAACAAGTTCCTAGAGGGGAAAACAGAAAAGCAGATGCACTGAGCAAAATCGCATCTACAAGCTTCGCGCACCTGTCAAAACAAGTATTGGTGGAGACCTTGAAGAACAAATCCATCTCGGAGATGGAGATATCCACGGTGATAGAAGAGCAGGATCCTACGTGGATGACACCTATCATTGAATTCATAAACAAGGGTATATTACCCCATGAGGAGAAAGACGCTCGACGGATACGGCGCACAGCGCAGAGGTTCGAACTTCGAGAAGGTGTCCTCTATCGACGCTCATTTCTACAGCCATGGCTTCGGTGCGTTGGACCTCTCCAGGTAGATTACGTACTCCGAGAGATCCACGCATGTTCATGCAGTATGCATTCAGGACCACGGTCCGTTGTAGCACGAGCCTTGAGGTCAGGAATCTATTAGCCTACTATGCATCGCGATGCGCGGGACATGATAAAGAAATGTAGTGACTGCCATGTCTACAGACACATCCCGCGCTACCACAACAAGAGCTAACGCCTATCACTTCACCATGGCCATTCTACAAATGGGGTATCGATATTGCAGGTCCCTTCCCTGTCGCGGCAGGGGGACTGAAATTCCTCATTGTGGCCATAGATTACTTCACTAAGTGGATTGAGGCAAAAGTAGTAGCAACTATCACAGGCAACCAGGTAAAACGCTTTGTTTGGGAAAACATTGTATGCCGTTTTGGACTACCTGGAGAAATTATTTCGGACAACGGAAAACAATTCTGTGATAACCCGTTCAAAGACTGGTGCACGCAACTAAATATCACACAACACTTCGCATCAGTTAAGCACCCACAAAACCAATGGTTTGGTTGAACGCGCGACATAGTCTGGGCGAAGGTATTAAAACGCGTCTCGACAAACACAAAGGAAGATGGGTGGATGAATTGTCGCATGTTTTATGGGTGCACCGCACGACAATCAAAGTGAGCACTGGAGACACACCATTCTCTCTTGTCTATGGGACAGAAGCTGTCATACCAGCTGAAATTGGGATGCCAACTATTCGTACGGCGGAAGTCAATGTCACAACCAATGACGAAGGGCGACGCATAGACTTGGATCTGTAGGAAGAAAGGCGCGAACGTGCAGCTATATGTGAGGCAAGAGCTAAGTCAAAGATTAAGGGATACTATGATGCTAAAGTCAGAAGCACTTCATTCAGACCAGGTGACTTTGTATATCGTGCTAACGATGCAAGCCACGCAGAAGATACAGAAAAGCTTGGACCAAAGTGGGAAGGACCATATGAGGTCACGGAAGCACTAGGCAAAGGCGCATACAAGCTGCGTGATATGGATGGCCGTGAGCTACCACGACATGGAATATTTTCAATCTCAAGAGATGCTATCTTTAGGAAAGGCTACGGCCCACGCACAGACACCTCCGCACTTTAGTAAGTGCTCAATAAATGTCCGTGTATTTACATTTTGTTTTGTTTAGGCAAATGTCTTTTTCTTTTTTCAAAAACTTGCAAGAATTAATCAAATATCGTGGTTTCTAGCTAACTCCACGACACAGTTAACTTTATTGCTTACATCTTATTTATGTCTCAATATTGTTGATTTATCTTTTTGCCTACATGGCGTGCATGCATTTATTAAGACCCACGATGGCAAAAAGGATGAGTAAACCTAATAAATAACTCGTTGAGTAAAAGGGTTGCAAACCCATCAACATTGGATCACGCATCCTTGTTAAACCCTTTACTTTCAAGACGTTGGAGTAAGTTCAATGCGTGTCCCACGAAGGATACGCAACAATGCACACTGTGCACGTTTAGCAATTTAGGAGCCAAGACTCTTGGTTCCTTGATACGGCATTTGCAGTACGTTGCAAGTTAGCCCATACACTCATGAATTTCATATTCGCATATATATTAAGTTATGGACTTAATATGTAACTATAAAGGATCATAGATTCTACAATTTTTTCAAAGTACGTTTTGATCACAATTTGACTCTTGGATGTCTTTTATGTGAAGACACATAATCTAAGTACAAACGGGATGATACAAATATGCGTACAAAAAACCAACTTTATTTTTCATCATAAACTACGAGTTTATACAAGTGATAGATTCAACATATACATGTGTAACAAAAAAGGTGAATCTATAATAGTCTAAATACTACGAGTGCATCTATGCCCTGAACTACCAACATTGGGCGCTGCACTCCCAGCCTCCTCAAGCCTTTTCAGTAGGCTACTATCCTCAGGCGACACTGTCGCCACGCTGACAGGAATCCCATCAGATCTAGGAAGATGCGCTGCACCAACACTGCACAGTATCGCCTTCCCTTTCACACCCTTCTTCCTTGCGAGCCTTGTGGCACGGGCTTCCAAGGATGCCTTCAAAGATATTTCTTTCTCCAGTGGGAAGGGTTCAACATGTCGCGTGGACGCGCAAACACGGGTACCTACAGCTGCGACTCATCAGGCTTCAAAAAATAGTCAGGCTGCGCCTCCGCGTCCTCCGCTATGTGCCTTGCCAGTGTTAACCCCTCCATAATTACACTGATAGGGTAATCCTGGTCACGCTCCAGTTGAGCGATGTGAGGGAACTCAAAGATCTTCATCTTCTCCATGGCAGCAACAAGCTCCGCATAGCCATCTCCATCGTAGCCTGGCACTTCTGCGAGGGGCACCGTCAACAATTTGCCCTTGTGTAACTCTTCCATAGCTTCAGCCTTGCCACGCGCTAAGGCACACTACACAACGTTTCCAAAAGCCTCAACAACTTCTTGGGACTCTAGCGTGCCCATAGCAGCCAAGCGAAGACCATGACTGATCAGCCACCTACGAATAAAACAACACCCCCATTATAAGACATTAATTTCAAAGGAATTAAATGCGGGAAACTGAAAAAGAAATCCAAAGGAAGTAAGTACCTCGGCTCAGCAATAACAGACACCAAGTGAGGGTACAACTCCTCATCATACTCAATGCTCAACTTGTGCAGTTTACCCTCCTGCTTCTCCAAGACGCCTTCTACAACCTTGCGAAAGTCATTCAACTAGGCGAAGTGCTTGCTCTTATTCTCCTGCAGGTACTTCAACCCCCATAAGCAGCTAGACTTGTACTTCTAAAAGGCAGCACGCTCATCGCTCAACTCAGCCAGTAAAGATAACCTTTCATCCGCAAGCCTCTTGGAGTGCGCAGTTGTTGACTCCATGGCAGCTTGAGCACTCTCCAACTGCGCCTTCAGCAACGCAATCTCCTCATCCTTCTGCGCGCTGGTACTCTCTTCACCAACATACTTGGCCATGAGCTGGGCGACCAAGGAAGCTTGGTGCGCAGCGGCCAAGCTCAGCTCCTCTACCAGCTGCTCAGTAGACATGTCCTCGCATGCCTTCAAAGGCTCTTCCACCTGAGAGTGACTCACCTTAGGTAGCGACTGCTCAACATGCGCTGCATCACCCCCTGCAGCTTCGTCACTACATATAAAGAATAAGCGGTCAAGACATTATATTGAGGATAAAAAAAAAAAAAAAAAAAAGGAGAAGAAACAAGACATTTTTACTTACTTGGGAGAGGAGATCTCAGCAGTAACCCGCGCAGTAACAGATGGCGACACATCCTCATCTGAGGACACGTCCACGGTAATGACGTGGCGTCTTCTCTTAGACGTACCCACGCCACCATTGCCAGACACCTTGCGCTTCACTCCCTGAGTTGCCTCTTCAGGATCACTGTCAGCCTTGAAGATCCCCATACCCTCAGAGGAATCAGTGCGCGAAGGCTCTGGGGATTGAACTTCCTGAGAAGGAACAATTTGCACGGGAGTCGCTTCCAGTAGGGGTTGGGCGACGTTAGCCGGCTCCTCCTGTGCATACTCCATGGTGCGCCCGGCTGTGGCTTCCAGTATCGGTGTCTCACCCTCCCTCAAAGGGTGCACCTCCACAATTACTTGTGTGGGCTTTGACAACTTCACCACGCCAAACAAGTCCATCTATGTGCAACAAATAACAAACAACAAACAAAATGGAGTTACACATAATTGCAAGTTAAAAGAATGCTTACACTACAGATGCGAAGGAAAGGAAGGACAAGTACCCATCCCGGCCATTCTCATCCAGAAACGTTGGCACCTCGTCCTCGCTTTGAAAGAAGTTGCGGCTAATCCCTATGTGCACCAAAAACTCTTCGGGGTAAGAGTTGATGGGGATGCGGTTGGTATTTATTGTCTCCGCATCATCTGTGTTGTACGTCCCAGGGTCTGGGCGCTCATCCTTTGGTAGCGTCCCCTGAGTATAGAACTCAAAGAGCCAGGGGAACACTTTATTGTCCACCCAGAAAAATCTCTCCCTCTAATTCCTAAGGGTGTCTACCTTCACCGTATAACATTGAAGGCGCCCTACGCTTCGAAAAAGATACTCACCCGTTTGACCACGTTGTGTGGTAAAACGCGCGGAAGAGATTGATGGTTGGGTTTATGGCAAGTAAACGACAGTTTACTTCAAAATTGGTTATCTTCGCTACAACTATACAGTGCAGCTGGGATATGTGCAGACGGTAAAAATTGAGCACGTCGCTCAGGAATAAGGATATAGGCACGCGCTGATTCGCAAATCGAAAAAGCGTGTATACCCCTACCTTCCCCTCAGGGAAGTCAGCAATAGATGCGTCCGCCTCCGGTACTACCGGATGCAACGCGAGGGGAATATAATAGTCCGAGGTGAACTGATGGAGTTCATCCTCGTCTATCTCGGAGACAAAATCATTTAATTGACAAACTATTTTTGAAATATACTTTGATCAAGAAGCGCACACGCTATTACCTTAACGAAGACTAGGTTTCTTGATTGGTATTTGATGATTCTAACAATGGTGGAGATAGAGATTTACTATGATAATCACAGTGAAAATCGAGAACCCTTTATATAGGGTTACCCATGGCGTTGGATGGATGCCATGTGGATCCCACTAACTCTAATCGTCTGGCTGGAATATCAACAAGTACAACACTTTTTCACGATTTGAGGAATACGTGTGACTCATTTAGACTACATACACCGTATGTTTATTTTTGGCGGGAAATACTTAGAGCTTCCCCGCCACGCTTACCGCTAACGTTGTTAGTCTAGCATACGCGACCACACCCTGCGTATACTAGACTGGGGGGACATGATGACGTATAGTCCACACTCGGGTCACGAACCCGATTAATGGACATTACTAACGCCCAAGCCCATCACGCGTGGGCTATCATAATAATGATTTGGGCTACCATTCTAACGGTTTGGACTCACGAAAGCCCAAACCCAAATATATTATTTATGGTCTTGATAATGATCTTCTATTTATGGGATAAAAATCAATAGACCGGATAAGGCGAGATACACCGAAGAGTAAGAAGCACAAAATCTATAATGATTCCGTGCCTATATAAAGAATATCACGACTCTCATTGAGGTATCATCTAAAAACCCTAACTATTTACAATAACCATAAAACTGATTACTTACTCTCACGCCGGAGGATAATCGTGGGAGACAATCCTACGATAAGCCTAACGGTGTTGTTTGCTTTCTTAGTGCGCAGGTCTCAAGCATTAAGATCCAATTGATACGAGAACAGGAACCCAAACAAGGAACGCTCAACTTTTGTATCAACAATAACGTCCTTTAAAACAATAATATAACAAGGTTAAGTAACCTCCCTATTTTCAATATATGATTGGATAGTTTCCGATATTAGAAAACACGAAACACTGCTTCTTTCTATACTTCTCGGCTATTTTATTAGGAACTGATTTGATATTATTAGAACAAAATTAAAGAAAGTTTTCATCAGAATTTAACCACACACAATATATCACATATATTTTTAAATTAAAATATCATATTTACCAATTAGGAGGTGTAGTTTTGTTTTTTTTTTTTTTTTTTTTTTTTTTTTTTTTTTTTTTTTTATCTAACTACATATAAAGCACAAAGAATCATTTTATTTTTAATTTTCTAAAATTTTCATATATAGAATTTAAGCAAATACAACTAATTAAGCTGGGGTACAATCAATTTACGCATCAATACCTATGTAATCTTTAAAACACCCTTTTAATAATAATAAAAAAAATAATAATATTATTAATAAAACAATATACAAAATAAGCAAGATGCTAAACACTCCTTAAACTTCTGAAGACATTTCATGAATGATTTAAAATAATAAAACTTTTTTTTTTTTTTTTTTTTTTTTCAAATAGTACAAACTTATGAATAACAAAAAAGTAGCAAGTTTATATATCTTATGTTCGAATTTTCAAAATAAAAAAAGAAAAAAAAGGTTGAAAGTGGCCTTAGATAAAATATTATCGACAACCTCAAAATTTCAATAGTTTACCGTGACTGCAAAAAGGTTCTCATCATCTTTAAACTTACTGTCATCATAAACAAATAATAAAAAAACATTATTCGCCAAAAATATCATTTACGGTACCCGCCGTCGCAACGCGCGGGTATCCTCCTAGTATTATATTATACAGTACTCCGTAATACATAAGGCAAAGTCCGACGTCGTATTAAAAAGATTAAAAAAATTTAGATTGTTAATAAATGGGAGGTCACATGCTCGAGACTTTGATTAGTCTTGCAAAAGATAATTCTCCGTAATTGGTAATTGGATTTTTACTCATTTTATTGTAATGTAATCCATATAAATGCATGTTTTTTAATTTGGGCTTTTGTAAATTTGGGAATAATGTTCAAACTGTGCAACTGCACAAGTTTTAACATTTGCTATAACCATATGAATTATTCTTAAAAGAAGAATTATGCACGAAATTGAAACGTAATTTGTAATTCACAAGTTCGGTTGTTTAATTCAAAGAAGGCTAAAAAGCCAAACACAATTAACTAAAACCTATTATTTCAAAACAAGAAAAAATTTGAAAAATCGTTGCAAAGCAAGAACAAAAAATGAACCCATAGCGAACCACTGACATTTAGTATACTCGTTTATAACATAGACCATAAACTTCAAATATATTCCATAGTGTTACATTATCTATAATCTATAATACAGAGTATATACTTTTATAAAAATATCTTTTCACTAAAAACTCTGAAAATAAAAACTAAAAATTACTACTCTCTCCGTCCCTAAATAAATGTCCACTATTGACTTTCAAAGTCTTTTTGTTCCAACTTTGACTTTGAATTATTTCATTCGTGTTATGTAATACTTGATGAAAATTATACCAATGAAAATACATTTAAGACCAAATTCGTTCATATATTTTGTATCAAGTATTACATAACACAAATAAAATAATTTACGGTCAAAGTTAAAAAAAGAAGACTTAAAAAATCAATAGTGGACACTTATTTAAAAACAGAGATAGTAATATACTTCTGAATAAAAATAATAATCACATCTACCACTAAATTAATAGTAAAAAAAGAATTTACTCATTATATTTTCATAATTTTTGATTCTAAGCTATAGTCTTTTTTTCATACAAAATTTCAATTAAACCCTTACGTATTACATTAAGGGTAATATCAGAACCGTAACTTCACAAATATAACTATCCTTGGTTCTAATATATTTGAGCAAAATAATAAAAAAACAGAATTAACAGGGTTAGAGTTGAACAAATCACCCGAAAACCAACCTGAACTGCCAAACCGATCAAAACCGGGCCGAACTGAACCGATCTTATTCGGTTCGTTTTCAGTTTTGATAGCTTTTATTTATTTTTATTCTGTTTCCGGGTCGGGTTTTGACCCGTTGCTCAATATTTGGTGGCAGGAAAGGAAGTGAAACCCTAAACCCCTCCTAAAACAAAAACCCTTCGCAGCTATTCCTGCTCTCGTGTTGTCACTTGGCGACCTAACCTTCTTAATTCAACTTGACAGTCACCTGCGTGTGCGCTCTTCTTCATTTTCGCTCAAGGTAACTCAGCCGCCTCTTACTTGCCCTAATTTAAACCTCAAGCTTTTTCCACACTTGTAATTTTATCCATTATATATATATTTTTGTCATCAAAATGTTGCTTTCAAGTTTTATATTAGGTTCAATTATAATTTTTTGGTGTTCTAATCTCGTTTAGGGGTGTTTGTTTCGGCTTATATAGCGGGCTTATGGCTTATCTTGTTTTCGGCTTATTATGTCTCATAAGCTCACTTTTTTGTAGCTTATTTTGACACTTTCCGCCTTATTTAAGCTTATCATGTCATGATAAGTTTATATAATCTCAAAATAAGCCACAAAAAGTGAGCTTATGAAACATAAGCCCAAAACAAGATAAGCCATAAGCCCGCTATATAAGCCGAAACAAACACCCCCTTAAATTATTGTGTATCGGATGCAAGTAGATGTTTATGTTAGTTTTATATATTGTTTTTCAGCTTCATCTTATAAACTGTGACGATGTTGGACTCGGGGTTTTCGTTTGAGCCACCAAGCGATGAAGAAATCGACTACGAAGATATCAACAGCGACGTGGAGGACGAAGAGGAAGCCAGCGATGTAGAAGATAAAGGAAAAGTACAAAAGAAGACACAATCACCATGGGATTTTTCATCCTACACTGAATCAGTTGCGGATGAACATGCTCGTCGAAGTACTACTTCTATCGATGAGAAAATCTCCAAGTTTGTCCAGCAACGTAAGCCTGTTGATATAGTACCCGAAAAAGACGAGGATGGTGAAGATGACTCATCTGATTCCGAGCCAGATCGACAGGTAAGCAGTGTTTAGTTTTGTGTACATAAATATTATAATCAGAGCTAGAAGTGGTTTTCTTCGGTTTTAGTTTATTTTTGAGAAAATAATCGCAACCAACATCATGCTTAGTCTTAGTGAGGTATCCTACCTGGGATAATATCATTTTAGTAAATGGAGTATGTTCTTTTACGTATATGCTTCTGACCCCAAGGCCGTTGAAGCATTGAGTGGTGAATAGGTTGTAGATATATGAAATAAGACGCATAGAATTGCTAAAAGCTCACACAATCAAGGCGCCGGGGCATAGGCTATGTTTGGCAACGGGCTTATCGGGGCTTATTGTTAGTCAAATTACTTAAATATCCTTCAAAATATAATGGATTATCACGTAAAAGCTTGAAATATATGTGAATTTAATTTGATGTATTTTTATGCGATTTTACATTAATAAGCTTTAGCTCCAACTAATTCACCAAACAACTTTGTAAAATATAAGCTTCAGCTTTTGGCTTATAATATAAGCCCCAACCTCAGCTCCAGCCCCTGCGTTAACCCATTGCGCCAAACATACTAACAAGTTAGAAATGAAAAAGTTAACTCTTTGTGGCCTTGAGCAAATTTGAACACTTGCTTTGCACTTCATACCCGAACATGGCAGGAAATTGTTTAGGGTATGGATTTTGTGATATCGATCTTATAGTACTTATAATAAATTAAAAACTACAAGAAACATTTTGTGAAGTAAGCGTCTCAAAATGGGTCTCTTTTGCATATAGGGACGTGGTTTATTCTTGTATCTTGTAAAGAAGTATAACTTATGTCAGCCAACAAGTTAACTTCTAATGTTCATTAATCGACAAAGTTATGTGATTTGTATCGTCATAATATCTCTTCACGTTAGTGTATATTTAAGTGTTTTCCTGATCCATGAATGTGTCTTTAAACTGTAACAAGGAATGCCATTGTATAGTGCACACAATAGTTTACTAACTGACTGCACTTTTTAGGAAGATTTTCAACCCGAAGAAGATGACGAAGTTCCCACCACAGCAGGTGGAAGAGATAATAAATCATTTTTTTCGAAGGCAGATGGTGTTTCCTTTAACGCAAATTCCTTCATGGATCTTCATCTTTCTAGGCCATTACTTCGGGCTTGTGAAGCCTTGGGATATACTAAACCAACGCCTATTCAGGTTTGATACTGCCTACTTAACTAGCTTTTTCATGTTCTTGTTTATTTATACATCATATGTTGAATGTTTGAGGTTTGAATTCTAGGCAGCATGTATACCCTTGGCGCTTACTGGACGTGATATATGTGGCAGTGCAATTACAGGGTCTGGGAAGGTATGTTTTATCTTAAATTGGTGCACTTAGCTTGAAATGTAATGGGCCAAATGGGGGGTCGGAGGTCTTCTAAAATGTGTTTTTAAGGCATGCAACTTTCCAAACCATTCTGTATATGTAAATTTAAAATTTAGCTATCTAGTTTCTCTGCAATTACATTTTTCACAATCCATATCTGTACAAAAAATTAAGATTTTGTCACAAAATGTTTCTGGGTACCAGAACGTTTTATACCCGTGACTAACCTGTTTGTCCCACTCATTTGGCCATTGATGCTGCTAATTTTAAAAGACTTGCTTTAGCATAACTAGAGCTTGCTTACTTCATGTCGTCAGGCGATTGGCTGTCTAACGATTAGATTATCTTACATACACTCTCGTCAATTAATATTATGTTTAAACATAGGTTTTTAATTGAAACTGAGCAATATTTTGGGTTTAAACTTTGCAGACAGCTGCCTTTGCTTTGCCAACACTGGAGAGATTGTTGTTTCGTCCAAAACATAGACCTGCAATACGGGTTCTTATCCTTACTCCGACGAGAGAGTTGGCAGTTCAGTAAGTCTCATTTATTTCCAATTGCTCTTTTCAGTCGAAGAAGTTTTGATATATTTGATCAAGATTTAGTTAGGATGATCTTTCACGAAATCTGGTGCATACTAAATCTTACAACACTTGATCTTGGGTATGTGTTTTCATGGGTTAGGTATAATACTTGTTATAGGTAGAAGCTGAATTAGTAGCTCTCATCTAAGAAACGATAGTGCTTATGAGATGTTTGGCAATTCCGATGCCACTCCAACTCTGTTTGTATTCTCTTAAGCTTAAATTCAGAATGGGGTAGGACGTGCATTATGGGTATATATGATTTAGTTGTTCGGTTAACTATAAGGCTAACAGCTACGCTACTTTATTGCTTGCAATTATATATGTAAGCTAGCATGTCTTTAGTATCTTGTTTATTTAAGTCATACCACTTGTGCTCTGTTTTGTTTGATGTTAAGGTTTAATTATATAAAATTGTGAACTGGCTTGCTTTCAGGATTCATAGCATGATTGGAAAACTTGCACAGTTTATTCCAGACATCAGAAGTTGCCTTGTTCTTGGTGGGCTTTCAACGAAGGTTTGTTTATGATACCATTTTAAAAATCTTTTTGGCTGAAAGTTTGTTTTGCTTGAGATCGGATCTTGTTCGTGAGCTAATTTCTTCTGAAACTGAAACAAAACTCAAGTCTATCATCTACTTGATAACTAATGAGCAAGTATGTACCAAAAACATCATCTTTTGGTAGCATGTATAGTGGTGAGGCTGTAAAACAAAGTGTGTCATGCATTTATTTTTCATGTATAATACTATATATGATTTGTGTATCAAGGTGTGATGGAGACTTAAAGAGTTAAATCAGATATAAAAATACACTAATATCCATATTCTTTTTTTAGTGAATAATCTAGTCTATTCGAGTATCTATAACCATTTAGGATTTAAATATATTGGACTGAATACAGAGACCTTTCACTATAAGCTGATATGGATAGTATCTATACGGTAATTGGACTTTTGATATACATCGGCAGCCTTATTACTGGCTGTATGCTGTGTTCCTACATATTACGATCAATTCGTGTGTGTCTGGGCATGTAACAAATGATGTTTTAACGGAATTTAATTTACTATGTCAAGTTCTAGAAACACAGGGCAAAAGTTGTCACAAGGGATCTTTGGAAGTTATATGACTTTGAATAATAAAACGCACTATTCGAGAAGCGATAATGTTGGTATACACATTTACTGTTTACAGCTAGAATACGTAGATAATCAACATTTTCAATGTTTGGCATGTTTTGATTATTTAAGAGATTAATACCTGACATGACCTAATACCTCTTGGCAAATGATAGTTGCAGTTTTATATCAGGTTAAAAAGGGGGCAACTAATCTTTTAATTTTTGATAGTTTAAGATTTACAATTACTATTTTCTAGCTGGGAGGAATAGTATGTGAAGCTCAGTTTTGTTGCAGTTAGTATGAAACTGGTTATCTGAAAGCTGTTTATGTGACATCTAATAAGTGACGTAATCTGCTTATCAAATCGATTATTACGAGTTGCGACTACAATTAGATAACCAGTTTTATATATAATTTCAAACGCCACCTAGGAACTGTATATTATCCTTTATGTAATGTAAATATTCTGAGTATTTTATTTTTCTGATTTATTCTGAAAGTCTCAAATACTTGTCAGGCTCAAGAAGCATCATTGAGATCCTTGCCAGATATAGTGGTGGCCACCCCTGGACGTATGATTGATCATTTGCGCAATTCTATGTCCGTGGACTTGGATGATCTTGCAGTTCTAATTCTAGATGAAGCAGATCGTCTTTTAGAGCTTGGATTCGATGCCGAGATTCGTGAGTTGGTAATAACGCTGAACTCTCAGGGATTATAGTTTGATAGACATTGGAGGTGGCAAGTTCTACCCATTAACTGATGGGTTGATTTAGGCTATGGTTTATCTTTAACAGGTCCAAAATCATCCATAGTAATTATTTTTAAAGGGGCAAAACCTCTACTGTATTATAGAAGATCAGATCACTATATCTAAACATATTAACAGTAATTTCATTTATCAGAAATGTGAACTCTCGGGGCAACCTGAGCAGACCTATACCTCTAAGTACTAGTAGTATCCATCCGACTTGTTTCGTAGCCCAACGTTTGCCGCCACCTCTAATGATAATTAACATCTGGAGCTCAGTAATGCTCTTACAGGCGCCATTAAAAAATTTCTAGCAGGTTCTTTAAGTAAAGTAGTCTGCTTGTTTTTCTGTGATATATAAAATTATCTACCGACACGTTTATGCAGGGAACTTTGCTGTAAAATTTTGTTTTTTACTCATGTTCTCTTGGGTTTAATTGCAGGTGAGACTATGTCCCAAACGTAGACAGACTATGCTGTTTTCAGCTACTATGACTAGCCAAGTTGATGAGCTTATCAAACTATTGCTGGACAAACCCTTACGTCTCTCTGCTGACCCAACCACAAAGCGTCCATCAACTTTAACTGAAGAGTATGTGCAATAATTCTTTTGGAAACTGATGAAAACTTTTGATAATATATACAAATTGCTTTATCCGATCTCACACTTATAGGCAATTCGTCTTCAATCTCACATTATCAGAACTGTAGTTGACTTTGATTGGTTAATATTTTGTTCGAAACAATATCACCAATCACCATGCTATACAGATGTTGGTTGCATTTATAGGAGTTGTCAGTTCCTTTATAGTATAGACTATAGATTCCTTGTATCATTTTGTACGCCCTTTGACTTTGTCGTGTACAGGGTTGTTAGAATACGAAGGATGCGGGAAGGAAACCAAGAGGCTGTTCTTCTTGCATTGTGTTCCAAGACATTTACATCTAAAGTCATCATATTCAGGTAGCTCTAAATGCTAATCATATAAAAGTGCTCTCTGCCTGGTAATAATCTTTAAAAAGCCTATTACTAATATATATGCTAATCAACATTGTTCTGTGCCTATGAATTATACAACTACTTGATATGTAAATGTTTTCGTTCAAATTAATTGAAATCATATTGCACCTGCCCATACTTGTTTTATGATACTAGTTGTGACATGTAGTCTTGGAAAGAGTAGTTACTCAGTTATTGCTATTCGATCATATAGCTTATTTGTGTTCCTTGCTATTCTGAATTTCTGGCTGTACAGTGGATTCAATATTGTCTACTCATGTTTTATGTTAGTGAACGCTATTCTTGTGAGTCATGTCACCTATTTTAAAAATATATATAAATATGCTTTTGAATTATGTATAAGTTTCATGCTATGTACTCAAAAGTCTTTTTGCCCTGATTATGGACTGATGTTTACTGTCTTAATGATAGTGGCACAAAACAAGCTGCACACAGGCTGAAGATTTTGTTTGGTTTGGCTGGCTTTAAAGCTGCTGAGCTTCATGGAAATCTCACCCAGGCTCAACGTTTAGATGTAAGTATTCAATTGGCATACTCTCCAAAGTGAAGCATTTAAATAACAGAACAGTACATTAATGTATTGATTTTAGATGTAGCAATTTTGACCTGTATACTGATGAATGGGCTGATTTGGGTTCTGTTTTATTTCTAACCGTTTATTTTGACCTATATACGGAAATTATAGTGTTGAATGGCCTGAATGTGGCAATTGTTGATATATTGATATATTACTCATTTACCCGTTACCAAACCCACTCAGTTTGCCACATTTAGCTGTTTGTAGGTCATAACAATAGTCTTGTTGTCTGTGCAGGCCTTGGAACTTTTCAGAAGGCAGGAAGCGGATTTTTTGATAGCAACTAACGTTGCTGCTCGTGTAAGCTGGACACTTTTAATATAATTTTTTGCTTTTATGCCATAAATAAGTTCAAAATCGTGCAAAGAATGCCACATAATGGTATGGGCGTATGGTTAATGTCAACTTTTAATGGTTTTACAGGGGCTTGATATTATCGGAGTTGAAACAGTTATCAACTATGAGTGCCCACGTGACCTTACTAGGCAAGTTATCTTTATATATGCTTGTTATTGCTGAGATGTCTATGCAGTCTACCTTATGCATTCTCCTTTCTTGCACATATGCTACCTTTTATTACTTACTATTAACTTTTATATTATGTGTTTTTCTTTATAGCTATGTTCATCGAGTGGGTCGAACTGCTCGAGCTGGTAGAAAAGGGTATGCTGTTACTTTTGTCACCGACAATGACCGATCTCTTCTAAAAGCTATTGTGAGTACATGTCTAGCATTAAAATTGTAATTGGTGTTTTGTACCTTCTAGAATTATAGACTGATGAATGGTCTTGGATTCTGGTGTGGTCGAAAGGGTAAACTTTTCTTTAAGGAAATGGGTGGAACGTGTCAGAAGTTCCCTAGTATTGTTAATGCATAAAATCATTTTGCTAAACAACTGGATTATATAGAAGATATGATCATATATGTTAATGATATTTGGCAGAATAATTATTTATATAGATTATGGTAGTTTAAATATTAGCCAATAATTATGTAGAAAGATTATAGAAGTTTAAATATTGGGCAAAAAGTATTTAGTGTCTACCTGACATGACCCATTTTGACCTGCAACAAAACATGATCCATTTTGTCTAGAATGCGTTGCCCAACATACTATTTTGCCACCTCTATATGACAGTTAGCATCTTTGAAAAGTGGCGGTGCTTTTAAACAAACCTAAAGTTTCAGATGTGGCTATTTTTATGACAGGTAAAAAGAGCTGGTTCAAAGCTGAAGAGCCGTATTGTTGCGGAGCAATCAATAACTAAATGGAGCCAACAAATTGAGCAAATGGAGGAACAAGTAGCATCTATTCTTAGAGAAGAGAGGTAGGTTTACAACTTTCATTTTGTACCATTGTTATTTCTACTCCGTTTAACTTAAAAAATTACTAACATGTATATGATTCAGGGAAGAAATGGCATTAAGAAAGGCTGAAATGGAAGCTGACAAGGTATTCACATATATTCTCTTAATAAAGCATTTAGATTGTTTTGCACTTATGCTAGACCAAGACAATTTGCGTACTTCAATATCTTTTTACTATAATAACTTTTTGTATTTCTGTGACTTGCAGGCAGAGAATATGATTACACACAGAGATGAAATATTCTCTCGGCCCAAGCGGACTTGGTTTGTTACCGAGAAGGAGAAAAAACTTGTTGCTAATGCTGGAAAGGTAACATTTTCTATTTTGTCTGTAGCTTTCTATATGATAGCTAAGTATGATTGAAGTTCTCACCTTAGATCGTCTATGTGCCATGGTGGTGATTTTCGGAAACACAATTTATTTTGAACGTTGTTGCTTAAGATGTTAAATGAAGATTTATTTAGTTGGGCGAAATATATGACTTTCATTTTACTGGATATGGCATATTTTTATATAGACGGTAATGGCTGGTATGAGGCCATCGAAACAAATTTATAAAGATGTGGAGCTTTACAGCATCTTTATTTTTTGAAACCAGAACAGATTAATGTCGCTCGATTGTTTACCTGCTAATTTATTTATTTTCTTTTGTCCCCAAACTGATATGTGGCTACCTTTTTGTCCTCAGGAGACCGAGAAAGGTTCTAAAAAGAAGGTCGTGAGTGCTGAAGAAGCTGAAGAGCGTAAGCAGAAAGCAAAGAAAAAGCGAGAGCATGAGGTGGTTATCTTTTTCCCTATGGGTTTCTAATACTAAAGAAAAGAAAACAAGATTTAAGTTATAAAGAAACTGAACCAGACAATAAGAGTTGCACTAACATTTCCTGACTACTTTTGCTGACAGAGAAATCTTCCTAGAAAGAAAAGAAGGAAGCTTGAAGCATCTAGAGAGATGCTGGAGGATGAAGCAGAAGCTGGGGTATGTGTCACACTTAATCTCATTCTCGTTTTTATCTTCATGGTTGATGAAACATATAGGTTCTTGTGATTACTTAGTTAAATCGAGGATTAAATTTTCCATATCAATCTTTACACCATTGTTTTGTTGCAAGTTAGGTTGTGTCATTTTTTGCTATTTTTCCTGAAAACTTTGCTGGAGATTTTCAAACTAATGTCACAGTGCAAGAAATGTCCATTGAACTTACCGCACCATTCTTTTCTCTATTCTTTTGCTGCTCAGAAACTGATCTCTCTGCTTCTCTCAGCTAATTATGTTCTTATATGCTATGTTTTCCCCAATCCCCACCTTAAAATTTTCCACTGGAAATTGACTAGAGGTGGCAAAAAGGGTGTGTAACAGGTCAAATTGGGTTTAGCTGAACTGCCCACACTTCTTTGTCCCTTTTCGTAATCAGTATGATAATCTAGTTTTCAAAAATTATAATTGACGTAGGAGGTTATAAAAATTTATAAAACATCAGGCGACTTTTAACACATTTGACCATTTTCTTTAAAAAAAAAAAAAAAAAAAAAAAAAACTATTGTTCCTATTTCACCCATTTCACACATATCAGTATACGCTCTCATTTGGCCCAGTTACATATAAGCAGGTTGGAGTTGCCACAAGGGAATTCCTATTGCTCTGATAAGAAACATCTTTCTTATGAGTTATGTTGGAACTTCTATAGCATATGGAACATATAGAACTGATAATAGTAATACTACTCATACGTGTTTGTCTCTCCAAAGCAGTATGGAACATATGGAACTTCCATAGAATTTACTAATACTGGAATTTTCAGGGCAATACTAAAAACAACAAAGAGAAATCAGGCATTTCTCTTGTTGATTTGGCTTATCGGCGTGCAAAAGCAGCAAAGGGTGCTCAAAAAGCAGCTGATGCTGGGAGGGTGGTGAGAAAAGACAAGAAAGGAGGAGCAAAGAGGTCTTCCCACGCAAGTAAATCAAGACCAGAAGAAATGAAGGAACTTTTCCAGGATGATATGAGCGAGAAAAAGCAAAAAAGAACCTCCAATGGAGGTGGCAAGAAGTCATCGTTTAAGAGCAAGTCAAGGTAATGAATTTGTGTCGTGTTTTTTTTTATACGAATACAATCTTGCACTAAACACACATAGGAGAGACAACAACATAATCGTATCACACGTGGGTTGAAAAATGGTCACACCTGTATACTTCTGTTTTTCTCCTTTAATTGGCAACACACTTGAGATTTCATTACTACAGGACCCAAAGAAGGTTTATTCCCCAGAATGTAAGAAGTCAGAATTTGGGTGCTATATTCTCTTTAGAAGAAAAAAAAAGGAATTTGAATAAATTAGAAAAAATAAATCAAGTTTTTATTTTTTGTACTTCGCCCCTGCAGAAATCGTAACCATTCCTCTAAAATAAAAGAGTAGGAAGGCGTAATTACTTGATTATGGCATTGTCGACTTTTTTATTGTTTGACCTCTTACATTTTAAGGTAGGTTTTGTTAAATTACGCACAAGCTATAAATGTTGCACCACGTGACCCATATTCACATACATGGTTGAACCTATTGTTTAATCCATGCATACTGTTCTTTTACTGTTTCTAATTTTCTTTTCTCATACTTTTAAAATCATGTGCTGCAGGTACAAGCGTAGGTAGTAATGTTATGATATCTGCATCAAGATGAGAAACTCTTCTGATGGTACAAGCTTGGGTTTCAATTGATTGCAATTATGATCGATTGTTGGCGTCAGAATGTATCTTTATATAAGCGAGCTCTTGTTTTTGTAGGGTAGATATATTGTTACAGGAACTGATTATGTGCCCACTTGACATGTCTTATGGGAATTTTGATCAAAAAATGATTTAATGTTTTATTTTGTCGATTATGATTGTAGGAATCTGCTGCTACCGTTGATTAAAGTTAAATTTTTATATGTGTTAAAAGGTGGAACGTTGAAAAGATAGATACCATAACCCCTCTGTGCATATAATCTAGGAGTCTGCATAAAAAACTGATGCTAACCCGCTAAACCTGTTCTTTATGTTATTAAATGCAGTGATAGCGTGTTGTTTACGTCGTTTAACACTGTATCGGGTAAACATTAGGTTTTCCTTGTTACAAATATGAACTGGACCCTTCTAACACTGAAATTATTCATACTAAAAGTAAGTTAGCTGTGCTAGTTGGCTGTCTGCGTTGGCATAATACGAGCTTACATTTGCTTTAAAATCTGAATTTGGGGGAACACAGGGCTGTAAAACGAACTTTGGAAAACCGAGCTGAACATGAAACTGAAAACTGAAGTCGTTGCCAGTTTTGATTGCTGCATATACAGATGAGTTTGAATTTCTGTTTTAAACAGTGGTTTTTTGGTGGTATCCTTTGATTCCATGTTTGTTTGGGTCGCGTTAAGCATGTAGATATGAATTACGAAGTACGGAATATATTAGACATTAAAACATTCTCTTGATCTCAACCTGGTATTATAATGGTTGGAGACGAGTCAACCATTGACCAAGTACGGAATATAGTAGGATCTCAATTTTAACAACACTGATTTCTATTATAATGGTTGGAGACGAGTCAACCATTGACCAAGTCATTCTCAGTCGTTAACCTTTGATCTCAGTCACCACATTTGATGTGAGATGAATAGATGATGAATTATAGAGAAATTGATAGGAGTTTGCATGGATACACATGTAAACAGAGTAGGGGTGTGCATCGGGCCTAAACCCGACCCGACCCGACAAAGCCCGACTCCCGATTTTGCCGGAATTGCAAACCGAATCCCGACCCGAAACCAATCGGATCGGTATCGGGACAGTCGGGATCGGGCTCATTTGTCGGTTTTCTTTGTTGTTTTGTCGGTTTTCATCCCGTCCCGTCCCGACCCGACTCCCGAGTTCGCCGGAATTGCAAACCGACTCCCGACCTGTTTGCTAGTCGGGATCGGAATCGGGCCGGCGGGTTGGTCGGGATCGGGCCGGGAATCGGGCGGCGGGCGGTTTTGCTCAGCCTTAAAACAGAGTTGGTCAAAGAAGTGACATGTAGCGGAAACATTAGTATAAGTCAAAGCTTCTATTACCTTTTTTTTCCTTCCCAATATTAAATTTATGCTGCGGGAGACATTGCTAATAGAAAGCTTTGACTTATACTAATGTTTCATTATACCCTAAACATGTGCATATCAAGACAAACATAAAGATGTCAGGTTACATTTGCTTTAAAATCTGACATCTTCCAGACTTTCTACGACTAGTAAGATGGGCAACCTGTTTTGATTCATGACAAGCAGTTTCTTGTGATGACAGCAGGATAAGAACTTAGTTCCAGTGCAGTATTAAGTATCCCACATTTATCTCTAGCAACTCTTTGATATCAAATGAAGCTGTTTCCATATAATAAATCTGTATCTACACTTGCATCTTCCTTCTGCCAATGACTAGAAAGCATGGGATTAAACTGTTGACGATATCTATAAAAAGATGTACTAAGCAGTGATCTCACACTTACTATTTCGGTGAATTCAGAGTACAAGTTCAACATTATCACGGGGATTGCTTATTATAAAGTTATAAGATTATTTGTAAGTGTTTGTTTCAGTTTAATATAAGTAGTGTTCGCCATCTGGTTATCTTCTAAATATTAAGTTGACTAGACCGCATCCTTATCACTAATTCTCAGCTCTTACAAGAACCGATTTCCTATAATAACAGCTCTCACTCAATTCATGCATTTCAATGTGCAATTAACAGTCTTAATTTACATAAATGAACAGTCAACACAGCCATTTATTAGAGAAACCCAAGCAAACACAACAAATTTAAACTAGAGAATTGGGTAGGGGCCGCGCGAACGCAGGCCCCTGCAGCAACAAATTATGATGTAGACTCGACCACTTGGGCCGATCTTAGGGTAGCACCCCTCCTAAGTGCAATGGAGGTCACTAACCTAGGCCATGGGCCTTTTTGATCACCCATTGACCCCATCCAGGTAAGTACTTAATCCTGTTACTTCTTTCCCATTTTATAGACCTCCACCTTCTTTAACTTTCTTTTGTCAGTCGATGTGGGATAGAGGGATGTCCTCAATAAGTTCACTTTTACTTACTCTTGCTTCCATATAATGAAGTGATGTAAGCTTACATTTTTGGAGTTATTCATATCAAAGAAATTGGATTAATGATCTCGGCGAGTTTGGTAAATAACAAGAGCTTGTAACATAAAAAAAAATCAATCCCGAGACCAAGAAATGTATTTACAAACACTCTCTGAATCAAGCATATGCGGTTCAGAATGTAAATTGATAATAACCAACTAACCAAGAACTTAAGACGATTCGAGTTTGAGACCACAAAATACAATTATGTGCACGTCTTTATTTACAGTATACTTCCTTTTACCTCCATCCCGTAGCTGCGGGTCACCACACTCTATTGTCTTATATATTCCCTATACTTGCTATTAATTGATACTTTATATATGCTAATAAAAAGTTTGCATACTCAGTATCAAAGAGGTCAAAGAATTGTTTGATCAACTAGAACATACGCATCCGCACACACCATCCCCTCGAGCATTGGATATAGATGACTAGAGTATACTTGCTTTGTGTTACTTCCACGACTTGGGTTCCATTGGCTTCAGTTTCAATCGTCTTCTAGCTCATATTAAGGCTAGCTTTCAGGTTTCCCTGTGAAGTTAGTAACGAAAGAGCATGCGTGAAACTACATTGTAAAAATATTTCAGAACCTTCATGTTCATGGTTGCATGACACCACATTATGTCAATAATTTTCCTCAGAAAAGTAACTTTCAAGATGTTCTGAAGTAGAGAATAACCAATTAGTAATATTTCATGATGTTTCCCAATATGACCTTACTTTTTTATGGACAAAGAAAATAAGGTAAGAATACGCAACTGTGGAACCGAAACCAAGCATAATGTTGATCTATTTCATCACAACACAGGTACAATAAGACCTTGTTTAAATAATTTTGACTAAATATGTTGACTTAAGCCTTAGCAAAGATTAAAGTTCCTGCTATTGAAAAACAAAGAATTTCTGTATTTCCATAGCCTAGAAGTCATTTTTGGAAATTTGACTATGACTGCACTTGTTCACTTCAAAGTGGATATACTTTTCAAAAACAATCTGACTCTTATGTAGCAATCTTAAAATGTATTAGAAGCATAATATCTTACTTCTCCAAGTCATGTTTGTTAAATTTAAAACTAACGTACAATGTAACTGCATAACGTTGCAAGAGGCTCTCATATGACTTTCTGCAAATCACCGCACACCACCTCTTTGTTTGAGCAACTTTGTCATACATGATATTTCATTGCTAGCGCTTAGCCGGTTACCAAAATCCTTGTGACTAGTAACACATCCCTACCACACCGAATTCTAAACTATCTACGACTGTTAAAGATAATGTGATTTTTTTTTATTTTTTTTATTTTATTTTTTATTCATGACAAGCGATTTCTGGTGATGACAGCAGGATCACTGGAATACTGGATTAGACATTAGTTCTGCTGCAATATCAAGTATCCCTCGTATTCATCTATATAAACTCTATGATATCAGATGAAATTATTTCTCATATAATAAACCTCTGCCTATACATGCAACTTCATTCTGCCCATGAACTGTAGACCAAACATTGTACAAACTGCTAACAATATCTAGTAATAATGTTGACTTTAAGTCCGAAGTTTTAGACACCAAAAAAATCCTTATTTGTGGAATTACTACACCAATAACCATATCATATAGATTGACTTTTACAGTCAAATAGCTAATTTTTAAGATTAACATCCAAGGTAGATTGTGGACTGCAATCTGCAAATACGAGTAATAAAAACAAGCTTGAATCATGAATTCACGAGTTCTAAAGAAACTAAAATCCTCGATGTACCAAATATACTACCTCCTTCCCATATTAGATAAGTACTTTGACTTTTACTGTCAAATAGATGATGTAGCAGATTCTTGACTCACGTGGTATCAATCTTCACTCCTTGTTGTGCCCAGTTTGTGATAACAACATAGAATCTACTCAACACTTATTTGTAAAGAGAGCTGATAACATGGGTTGATTCTATGTCGTCATCACAAATCAGGCACAAATAAGTGTTGAGTAGATTCCTCCTGCTTTGATTCTATGTTGATAACATGGCCTAATACCCTTATGGACCTGATAACATGGGCTGATTCAACAAACCTTCCTGCTTTGATTAAAAGCTTTCTGGATGGGGTTATTCTAATTACTGTTTAGGTAATTTGGTGCTACTGCAACAAGATTTGCTTCGACGAAAAGCCACCAACCCTCATGGATGACATCAAAACTTTTTCCTTTTCTTGGATTGTTAACAGGTCCAAAACCTTTCAGCCTTTATGGCTCGATTGGCTAAAGGACCCTATGTCTGCTTGTAAAACTTCTTTGTAATATGTTTCTTCTTCTTACCAGTTCAATAAATTCGCCTTCAAAAAAAAGATAAGTACTTTGACTTTTACTGTCATATAGATGATGTAGCAGGTTCTAGTATAAGAGGTTTTTGAAATTGCTTATGCAACAACTTACGAGCTTATTGTGGTTTCAGTATGCTGATATGCAGTTTTGAGTGTTTGGAACTTTGGATAAAAAACGTTCTACTAAGCGGTGATCTTAAACTTATTTGAAACTGATTATTTCGGTAAATTCAGAGTACAAGTTTACCATTATCACGGGTGTTTGGGATTGCCACCTATAAAGTGCTTATTTGCCTCCTATAATATAAGCAAGTATGCTGTTTTTGCCTGAACATGAATCATCTTAAAAATAAGCAATCTTAAACACCCTCTTAAGGTGAAATAGTCTGCTTATAATAAGTTGATTATAGCTAGACAAAGTGGGTTATTCAACTGAAGGTGAAAGATTTAAAGTATAGAATTAGTTAGGTTACTACAAATTATGATGTAGGCTCGATCACTTGAGCCGACCTTAGGGTAGCACCCCTCCTAAGTGCACCTACTCTTGCTCCCAAATGTTTTAGTGACGTGCCTACATGTTTGGAGTTCTTCATCTCAAAGAACTTGGATTAATGGTCTCGATCTGGAGACGAGTTTAATGAGCGACAAGAGCTTGTAACATAAAAAGAAAAAAAATCATTCCTGAGATCAAGAAATATATTGACAAACACTATTTCTGAATCAAGCATATGTGGTTTGGAATGTAAATTGATAGTAACCATTAACCAAGAACTTGAGAAAAACTTCAAGTTTGAAACCACAAGATACATTTACATGCACGTCTTTGTTCAAAGTATACCTGTGGCTCTTTGGTGTTTAAACTTGGTACTTAAATCATA